>CAWUDS030003876.1:0-44953 GCA_963859935.3 Lathyrus sativus
AGAATATTATTATGTTAACACGGAAGTCCTATTTGCAACTCCGGATCTATTTGTAATATAAATTGAAAAACTTGTTTTTTTTATTCAAGGCCTTCAAAATTGAAATCCTCACTTAGTTACTCATAATTCTCCAATTCATCGTATGATTTTTTCTCTTTTGTTTAAACATTTTTTTTTTAACAAAACAGTCTGGCGATGACGTCATTGTCATATCCAACATTAGGATATCAGATGTATCGTATGAATCCCCCATCGTTGATTTTCATATCTTATTGTAATTAACAAATTCTAAAGCTTAAATTAATATAAGAATTGATATTTGTTGGTGCAATAATATTGTAAATTTTCTTTATAAAAAAAATTACACATTTTTATATCAATTATGTATAATTATTAATAAAGAAACTAGTGTTTACAAATATTTGTAGCACATATAGCATAATCTATAAAAAAAATAATTAGTATATAGTTTATAAAAAAAATCATAAAACAATAAAAAGTAATTTTGATTTTTAAAAGTAAACACTCCAAAAATAAATTTAAACATACACACCTTTAGATATGTTTTTTTAGTGCACATTTAATTTAGTTTCTAACTAAAAGATGTAATTTTTCAATGAAGAATATTATGAATATATTTTTTTTAACACTCTCTTAAACATTCACTCTCTCATTAGATAAAATATACGTGAGCCTCACACTTTGAAAATGGATTTCACATAAACACTATATCATTAGATAAAATAAACCTCACTTTAAAAATAAATTTCACATAAATTGGTAACACTAACACGTCTTTTATCCAATAAAATAGTGAATTTTAGAGAGTGTTAAAAAAAAGATATTCTTAGTATTCCACTTCTTTTTATATATTATAATTCAACAGAAACGATCCATAATTCTAAAACATATTCCAAAACCGATAACTTCACAAATATATTCACTATACATATAATTATAAATTCCATATTTCCGGATCCTCACAACAACTAGCTTCTAGAAGTATATCAACAACTTCCATTACTACATACGACTTCCAAAACTATAATTATCCAATAGTATGTACATAACATCACAACAACACAACTCTCTATAAACTCCGATAAAAAGACAGAAAGACAATATATATACCTTATACAATTCTCATCTCAAGAATGTATTGACACCATTCCTCCTTAATTTCTTCCAATTTGTCTTTCGAGTAAGTACCACACTTGAATTCATCAAAGTACTACATAATATAACATAATATGCATGATTTAGTTTTAAAACTAATTACTCAGATGAAATATCGGTTAAATATTAAAATAAATAATATAACTTATAAATCCATACCATGTTTGGAATCTCTATTTGACCCGAATGAATAATTTCCTTCATAAACCTCAATACAAAATATCCGCAATCAATCCCATTGCACTGACGAGGATACTGCAAATGAAAAAAAACAAACGAATATATATCAGGATATATAGTTTAACTAGTTTTATCAAGTAGAATCACTATAACAATCAAAATTGTGAAAATATACCTGCACTCTGGTCCATCTAATGTTGTTAGCCTTACTCTTTGATACTCTTGCTTGTCTTGTGATCAGAATATTTGTATAGCTCTAACATAATATAAACGAATATTTAGAACAATCTCACATAATAAAGAAAGATAATTATTCAGAACAATATATCTCATCACTTACGTATCAACCATATTCTTCATATCAGGATATTTTGTTTGATCACCATCCAATGAATCCAGATAATACACTATTTCTTTTATCGGATTAATCGCAACCAACAACCAATGTCCACTATAAAATAAGACAAAAGTTTAGACGGAAATGTTATATAGAATGTCAAAAAATGAATATAATAAATGAAACTAGAATGAAATCTAACCCATGGCCAATATTATATGGCAAAAAATACAACACCTTTGTATCTGTGATTATAAATGCTTGGACTAAGTAATCTCTGACTACATCTGAAGTGTGATCGATTAACCGTGCGTTGATACAGCTAGAAGATAAGAATGTGAATCCCTCTATCAATTGATGCGGGACCAATAACTTGTCATACAAGAACCTTAAATAAAAACATAATCAACATTATTAGAATATATTCATTGAAATTAGCAAATAAATTGTTCAATTATTTAATTAAAATTGATCGGAGTATCTAATTGTTCAATTATTCAATCATTTCAACATACGGCTCAACCTCAATGTCATTGTGCAGAACATACAAATGCACTTGCTCCCGTTCAGCCCTTGAAACTGTCACAACTTTATTTCCAACTAACTGTTTTCCTACTATTTTTTCAACAACATGAGATTCTGGGAGGCCAATGGATTAAATATTGGACAAATATTCAGTACAAAACTCAATCGCTTCTTCAACAATGTATCATTCAACAATACATCCCTCTGGTCGACTTTGGTTTTTCACATACCCTTTCAATATTTTCATATAACGTTCAACAGGGTACATCCATCTCATTTAAGTTGGTCCACGCAATTGTGTCTCTTTCACAAGATGAACAACTAGATGTACCATTATGTCAAAAAATGATGGAGGAAAATACATTTCAAGCTCACACAAAGTAATAACTATTTCTTTTTGCAATGTTGGTAAGATCGAATGATCGATTATCTTACTACAAATTGACCTGAAGAAAAAACACAATTTAATTATTGCGCTTCTTACTTTTTCTGGCAAAATAGAACGTATACCTATTGGTAGAAAGTGTTCCATTATAACATGGTAATCACGTGTATTTAAACTCTTTAACTTGAGATATTTCATAAACACAAGTCTTCTAATATCTGAAGAGTATCCTTCTGGAACTTTAACTTCACTTAGAAACTTACACAATATCTTTTTCTCCTTTCTAGATAAAGTATAAGCAGTAAGTGATAGATATGTTCAATTTCCTTTCTTCAAGGGTCCTAATTCATTTCTTATTCTCATCGCTACCAAGTCCTTTCTTGCTTTAAGGTCATCCTTAGACTTTCCTTGTATATTGAGTAACGTACCAATAACACTTTCAAATACATTTTTTTCAATATGCATAACATCAAGAAAATGTCTTACATACAACGACTCCCAATATGGCAATTCAAAAAGAATTGACCTCTTCTTCCACCCACGCGTGACAAGCATATGAGCAAAATGCTTGCCAAACTTAGTACTCACATATTTCACCTTTTCAAAAATTTGTTCACCTGTCAATGTAGGTGGAACTCTACCTTATTCTGAAATTCCATTGAATGTGTTTCTCCACCCACGGTAGTGATGATTAGAATTTAAGAATCTACGATGACCAAGAAAGATATTCTTCTGACTAAATTCCAATCGCGTCCAATCTGTGTTTTCTTCATAGATAGGACACGCACATTGACCTTTAATGCTATACCCCGATAAATTTCCGTATGTTGGAAAATCATTAATTGTGTCAAACAACATCGTCCTCAAATTGAAACTTTTTTTCCTATGTCCATCATAAACCTCCATATCTTTCTCCCACAAACTCTTTAAGTCTTTGATTAAAGGTATCAAGTATACGTCTATGTCATTCCCTGGTTGTTTAGGACCAGAAATTAACATAGATAGCATCATGTACTTACGCTTCATACATAGCCATGACGGTAGGTTATAAATCATAATAATCATAGGCCATGTGGAATGTGAGATACTTTGCATATCATGCGGGTTCACTCCATCAGTAGATAATGCCAAGCGAAGGTTTCTCGCTTCTTCTCCAAAATCAGGATACTCATTATCAATTTTCATTCACTGTGGTGAATCTGTCGGATGTCGATACTTTCCATCTATAATTCTACCATCTGCATGCCAAGTCAAGTGTTTTGCATCTGTTTCACTATGAAACATGCGTCTAAATCTCAGAATTATAGAAAAATACCATAACACTTTTGTTGGGGACAACTTTTTCTTATATCGGGATACACCGCATTTAGGACACTCGTTTAATGATGCATATTCATTTCGAAACAAAATGAAATCATTTGGACAAACATGCATCTTATCATAGCTCATGCCAATAGAGCACAATATTTTTTTGGCTTCATAGGTTCGATTGGGAAGAACATTATCCTCCGAAAGCATCTCTTTCATGAGGGTTAATAACTCTATGAAACTTTTATCCGACCATCCATTGCCCGCCTTTAAGTTGTACAACTTTAATACCATAGACAATCTTATGGAAGTAGTGCAACCTTTATACAATGGTTTCTCTACATCGTTTACCAACCTCTCAAACATTTTGGGACAATCCTGAAGATCTTCTTCAAGTGCTTCTGCAATCTCTTCGACTCGATCATAGTCGTATGTATCTGTGTCATTGTCGTTTGAAGCATAGGTCGTATTATCCTCTGGTTCAACATTATTGTTATTTATCTCACCATGTAATATCCAACATGTATAACTTCGATCAATTCCATGTCTCTTTAAATGCGATTTCAAATGAACTGCATTAATCCTACGCCCATAACAGCAACCTAAGCAAGGACATGTGATCCTACTAGGGTCTTTGGCGTGTTCAATAGCAAACTTAACGAACTTTGATACTCCATTCTCATACTCTTTTAACAATTGATTGGAATGTAGAAGCACACTTCAATCTCAAGGTTTTGATGATGTCAACAAAGACTCAAGCTTATTCCATGATTAAAAGAAAAAATTTAAGCTTTCAAATTGATCAAGATCTTGCACTATATACCCGTGGGGGTATATGCACTGAGAAGCTACTTGCACTATATACCCGTGGGGGTATATACACTGAAGATGAAACCAGAAGCATATCATCTATGGAATATTGTCAAGCAATTTCAAGAATCATGTGCAAATGATCATTCAACTTTCAAGATTTGGACTCAAGCTTCGGTATATCAATTTTAACTCCTTTAATTGATATACAAGTGTTCAAATATTTTATCATGATAACATATTGCATTTGCATGGTTTTAAAATCATTTGAATTGGTATAACACTTTTTAACTCAAGCATTTTTCTGAGTTTTAACAGTGTTAACCGATTAACCATATGGGTTAATCGGTTAACGGCCTTAATTTTTTGAATTCTCTGGGCCAACGTTCAAGTGTTAACCGATTAACCTATATGGTTAACCGATTAACACTGAACGAATTTTGAAAAATTGTTTCTGTTAAAATTCAAATTATGTTTGAATGGTATACCTTTTCATCTTTTGATTCATACTCTATTATACCTTTTTGAAATGGTATTTTGCTCATATAAATTCTGAATATTTCAAATTGAAAAACACCTCCAATAATTTTCAAAATATTCATTAAATCAAATTCACTATTTTTCAAATATTTTCAAATATTTTCAAAAAGTGTTCATATTGTTCATACAATTTCATATCCAATTTTTGAACACTTGTATTGATATTGAAGAGTGGATTTTGATCAAAAGGAGAAGATCAATCATTAGATTGATATTATCATTGTATCACTTTCAAATTACAAAAATACAAAGTTATTTCTATTGTGACTTGTGATCCAGGATTGTTGGACACAAGGGTTAGTGTTTGCAAGAGGATTGTTCTTGCACACTAGTTATTGATTAGTTGTTAGATTGTAGGCCTCACCGGTTGATGGTGTGATAGGTTGTACTTTCTAAAACTATAGTAAAAACTCTCTTTCATGTGGAAAGAGGAGTGGAGTACCTTCGGATTATGAAGGGAACCACTATAAATCTCCGTGTTCATTTTTCATTCTGCCTTTACTGCTTTCCTCACCAAGAACTTAAAGAAGAAAAATTCAAGAATATCGAAAAACCGGAAAAATTTTCTAAAGCCTAATTCATCCCCCCTCTTAGGCATACTCTGAACTTACAATTGGCATCAGAGCAGGTTAAGGTAACTGTCGTACCTCGAAAAATACGATCCTCGCGATGGACGCGGAAAATACGTTCGAAACAGAGTTGCCACCGAACTTTATTCATTCCAAGGATGGAATAGGAAAATATCGATAAAACCTTTAAGGAGATAAGAACATGGTCATCGCAACCAAATTCTAGGTTCGGGAGTCGATTACGCAGAGGGAAGGTATTAGCACCCTCTACGTCCGTTGTACTCAACGGGAACCTCTTGATTCGATTCGAGAGTAAAATTAACTACGCTTGTTTGTTTTCTTCTAATGATTCTCCTAGAGGGAAATGGGTGGTTTTAAGATAGGGTGCTCGCCAAGGATTGGGGCCCTTGTGCCTACGTATCTTCACTTGTAAGAAGTGGAAAATCAGAGCATTCGTAGTTCGTGGGACTACGGGTAAAGGTTTGGGAATTGTGGGGAATTGTGCTCGCCAAGATCATCGCAATCTTGTGCCTACGTATTCTCATTGATAAATGAGAAATCAGAGCAGCCGTAGTTCGGCTAACTACGGTAAAAAAGGTTTGGAAAAGAACGAGTGTTTAGGTCGCAATCTAACTGCTAAACATTGGCTTGTCTGCTCGCTAGGGGAGGCTGAAGCACGAGTTCATATGCGCGGAAGACGGGACTAAACAATGTTCTTGGTAAAAAGGTGTATTGAATCAAACAAGAGTTTAGGTCGCATTCTAACTGCTAAACATTGGCTTGTCTGCTCGCTAGGGGAGGCTGAAGCACGAGTTTGTTATGCGCGGAAGAATGGACTAAACAATGTTCTTTATAAGAGTGTTTGGGCTGGAAATCGCACGAGGGCGAGGAATTAGGTTTATCGTATTGGATGTTTTTGTTAGAGGATATATTTGAATAGGTTTAAGGTTTCAATTGCACGGGGGCGAGAAAGAGGAGTTTGGTTAGGTAATTTGATTGAGAATGACGACTATTCGATAAACGAGACATCGACCTTGCAATCAATTAATCGAGATATTATTGGAATGCTAGATCCCAACAACACCTTTTTCATTCAAATAATTACGGAATATGTTTGAGAAAGTTTCAATCGCACGAGGGCGAGAGAAGAGAGTTGGATTGAATATTTTAAGGGAGAATGACGACTACTCGATAAACGAGACGTCGGCCTCGCAATCAATTAATCGGGATATTATTGGAATGCTAGGTCCCAACAACACCTTTTTCATTTAATTAATTATGAAATTATATTTGAACGGACAATGACGATATTTGTCCAAATAGTTAGGGCATATATTGTATAGACGAAAGGTCGAGTAATCCACAACCTAAAGCGTACGCCCCAAGAGTGTTTACTCAAGAATTCAAGGAGTGCGAGACTCCAAGAACTCAATTCTTTCGTAATTTAATCAAGAAAATAGTTTGGATTTGACGTATGGTTTAGAAACATACTAGGGTTTAGACTCGATCGCACCAAGGTGAGGAACGAGGTTAGACGAGTTAAATGTTTAGGAGGAATGACCACTATTCGATAAGCGAGACGTCGGTCTCGTAACCAAATAGTAGGGATATCGTTGGAATGCTAGATCCCAACGACACCTTTTTCATTCCATTAATTATAAAATATGTTTGTTGGACAGTAAATACTTGTCCAAATAATTAAATGAGGTATTTTAGAAACAAAAGTTCGAACGACACACCATTCAAGGCGTACGCCTCAATAGTAGTCATTCTCGAATTCGAGGAATGCGCGACTCCCAGAACTCGATTCTTTCGTGATTTAATTTAAAAAAAATAATTTGAATGGATTAGCGTACTCGGACTAGGCACGCTAGGTATTCTAGAAAGTAAGATTGGAAGGATCACAACTCAAGGTGTGCACCTCGAGAGCGGTCACTCAGAAATTCAAGGAAGGCGAGATCCAAGAATTCAAATGTTTTTGAAATTGTTTTAGGAAGATAGTTTAATTTTAATTAAGAAAAATAGTTTTAATTTTCATATATAAAATAAATTAATCAATTGTAAAAAGTTTTGAGAAAAGTTAATCATAACTAATTGTTTTGAAAAAGAAGTTTAATATCTTAAAAAAAATAAGTTTTAAATAAAGTATAATTTTCGAAAAGTTTAATATCTTAAATATTTATTTGATAATGATTTTGAAATATATTTTTTAAAGAAATAATAATTAGAATTTATTATAAAAATATCTAATTAGTAAAAATTATTTTTTAAAAAAAACTAATTGAGAAAAAATAATTTGGAAACCGAAAGACGGAACAACCACAACTCAAAGGCGTGCGCCTCGAGAACGGTTGTCCAAGAATTCAAGGGATGCTAGACCCCAAGAACCCACTACTTTCAATATTAAATAAATAAAAAATTAATAGTACTTAGTGTTGAACTAAGATAATTGTTTATTTAACATTTGAAAGTTGTTGATAAAATGGTATTGAAAATCTTAGTAACATTCACCAAATTTTTAAAAAAAAAAAACTTATATATATGAAAGAGAAAAAATAAATAAAAAATAAATAGATGAATAAATAGATCTATTACATTTTTATGCTAAACACAAAATTAAACGTTAGCCACTATTTTAGTAAAAAAAAACTAGTTGGTCGAAACTAACACCTAATATTCATATATGTCTAACTTATTCAGTATATAATAATGGAACAAGTAAAATAAAAGTGCATTATACTTGCTTTGTGGTTGTAATAAACTCATGCACTTATATTCTACCAAGTCAGCAGTACCAGAATTACAACTTATAGCAAGAGAATGTTTTGCAATCCTAATCCAACTCATGAATTAACAAGTATTCACACAATGTTGATTAGAAGAAACAAAGGTCACACAATTCAGTTCTTAACAGCGCCCTATGATTCATCAATAAGCAATGAACTTAAACATAAAAGCAAATATCACCATGAAGTAAACAGTAAGCAGAAACTATGTATTTATAATTTACAATGTTCCAGCACCAAAAATCAATGTGATCCGAATTGCAAATTATCCGACCAACAACATAAAATATACTTTACATTATTTACATCATTGCTGAAATCCAACAAATTTCAACGAAATCAAATGGAAAAAAAACAAAGTAGCTTGAAATCAACACAACGGTAACAGGACAATCTTGAATCAGTTATGCACAAATATTGAGTATTACGACTCGACATCAAACACGCGTAAAACAACCTGAATCAGTTTAACACAAAACAACACAAGCGAAAAAACATCCCAGCTTATTCAATGCACAAACCGAAATCCAAATAAAGTGAAGAAACAAACAATCACCGCAACAACATATTTCACTACGACCTACAATCCAGCACAGACGTAGTCGAAACCCAATCAAAAATTCTAAACTAATTACCACAGAATCTCACAAGAATATGTTCTAAAACGAGTAGTATCATTCTGCCAAAATCATCTCAAAATCGTAGGTGAGATGTCATTAATCACAGTCCAAATCATCAACAAGAAACACTAACAAACAACAAGAATCAAGCTTAAATTAATAGTTAATATTACCGCAATGTGTACTTCACAAATATACAAGAAACTATGTGACAATATCGAAACAGCCAGCATAAATAATCATTATCGACATCATAATCAAATACATAAAAGATCAGCAATAGCATTCAAACAGGGGCATAAATAAAAGCAAAACCAACCGAAGATTAAAAGAGGACTACGCACCCTGTACTGGGTCAGCTCATGCCTTGGTGATTAGCAGAATTCTGTAGCGTTTCTGATGCTTCAAGCTCCTGCTGCATAATCGAAATTTCGGCGATGCCGCAACCTGTACAAAATCAACAGCCCACACCAAAATAGAAAACATACGCGGTGAAAATGAAATCCACAACAACTGAGTTGAGCTAAACAACAGCTTGTCTACGATTTATCCGTTCCTCTTAATAGCACCATTGGAGGTTCTACCGTCTTGTGGTGATGACTCCAAGTACCTACTTACCTTTCGATACTAGAACCCCTGTTGAACTGATGCCTAGAACTCACGTGAACGTGAAAGTTACTCGCACCACATTATATCACAGTAAAGCCTTGATGCATATTAAGGAATAGAGAAACATACAAACTCACAACGAAGTTGAATTAAAAAACATTAAATCAATCATCACAAAATCTGTAAAAGCAAGATGGTGGTTGATATTGCATACCACCCAACATAATCTCAATTAAATCATGGTACGCAAGCTGAAAAAGTGCAGAACAAGTCGCGGATGACAGCGTCGACAGTATGCTCGGGTTACAGTTGCCCTGAACGTTGTGGCATATATTACGGTCGAAGCTGTAGAACCGCTTGCGTGTTTAGCCTAACAGCGGCGTCGCCGAGATCGTATTTATCTACCAGTATGGACCCGCAATACTCAAATTCATTAGCTGAGTCAGTCAAATCAACACATTTGTGAAACTCAGCTTCAAAACTTGGAAGTATGAGACAACTTCTCTTGGCACTACTTAAAGATGTGCCATTTGCGAAAACGGTGAAGGGTGTTGGGAGATACTTGCATTATGGCGGGAAGAATCACGGTTGGTAGTTATTGAGAGTGGGTTGCGGAAACACTCGAAGGAGAAGAGGGTTATGATGGTGATTCAAAATGGTTGGTGAAGGGAAGAAGAAGATAAAATTGATGGTGTGTGGATGAGAGGCGGAGATGGTGGAAAAACGAAGGGAGGAGAAAAAGTAGGCGCTTTGATTTAGGGAAAGGAGAAGATGATACGGTTATTTCTGGGTTGGGATTTCGAGCGGCGGCGGAAATTGATTAGGGTTTGGGGTGGCCATTTTCGTTTTGTCCGAGATAGTGAACAGTATCCCCCCCCCCCCCCCTCTTTTCCTGAAATTATCCCCCATTAAATATACCATAAGCAAAACCCTAACGGGCTCCCCCAAATATGGGCCTTCCGCCCATTCTAAACTCCCTCCTTTAATTTCCTTAACTCAAGAAAATAAAATAAAAAAATTATTTAAAACCTATTCTAATTAAAAACTCAAGACTAAATAAATCTTAGTAAATCTAGTTAACCATAAAATATAAGTCTAATCTATTTTAATTAAAAAAAGTAAAATTCTAACTAAACTAATGGCTTCTAAATTTAATTACCTAATTAAAATAATCTACTCCTATCTTTTAAATAAAAACAAATAAATTTATTTCTAGTCTATCTTAATAAAATTCTATAACTCTATATTCTAATAAAGCAAAATTCTAATTTAATTTTAATAATAATAAAAAAAACTATTTATCTTAATTAAAACAATCTATTTTTAATAAAAATATAAATAATTCTAAATTCTATTCTAAATAATATTACTTCTAAAATCTAATCTAATCTAATCAATTAATATCAAAAAAATATATTACATATCATAAAAAAATGAAATTGTGAAATAAATATATACAAAAACAAATGCCACATGGCACGTTCTTATTGGGCTAAAAAAGTGAAAATGCTCGTTTTTGCTGAAAAATACGCTACGCTGTATAAGCGAGGCAAATTAAAAACAAAGTCGGGCAAATGAAAATTTTGAAAAAGGTAGGACAAATTTGGGGTATAACAAATGCCCCTATCTAATTGCCTTGAACCTGAGAGAATGAACAGCTGTATGGCGTTCATTTTAAGGTAGAAGTCAATTAGATACAAGAAGACCCCGAAATTTGTCCGACAAGAGAATAAAATGCAAAGGGATAAGATATACCAAACCGGGATGGTAGGATGCAAAAGATGAACGAGATAACCTGATATTCTCTGGGTGGTCAAAGCATTCCCTTATACAATAAGGTTTTTCGCGATACCAAAGCAGTATCTCAGAACACAAAAAAGATTTCTTCGGGTGGTCGAAGCAGTCCCTTATCCAATAAGGTTCTTCGCGATACCAAAACAATATCTCGGATGATAAATTTGCTGGGGAATAGTTGGCCCAAATTCCTGTCAGAGGAAATGTGTTGTCTAAACTCTGCAGGAGAAAAGCCTTTAAGAAACTTTTTAAGGTAACCTCTGCTTGGGGAGCCATAAGAGCAACAACTGCTGTGAATTATCATTATCAACTGCATGGTTGAAGAATGACTTGTTGGGGAATAGAATTCCTTGAACACGCGGGATTATTAACTCTTTTCAGAAGAATATTGTCGACTTCGATAGAGGGCTGATCAAGATGCTTGTGAACTGATCTTGGATCCTGCTATGTGGCTATGCAATGCTTTATGATGCCCAAACATGCAGCTAACAGTGCAATTGCGAGGGAGTGCAAGATGTGAATGCAAATGATATTTTAATGCTCGATATGACTATGATATGATGCTGCATGTCGTGCTTATGATAATGCAGCGATCAGGTATGCTGGGGATAAAATCCTGCCGGGGATATCACCAGGGACTGGATTTGGTAGTTGCCAAATGGTTCGGACTTTGGTTATTGAGGATGCCAACGGGGGTGGACTTTTAGTGGTTGCCAATGAAGACTGGACTTTTAGGGTGAATTGAAGGTGCCAATTGGAGTGGCTTTTTGTAGTTGCCAATAAAAGATTGGACTTTAAGGACATGCCAAGCGAGATTGGACTTTATTGGTAAAAGGATTTGACTTCCCGACACATGGTATATGACATCGCCACAATCAGAAGACAGATGTGGATACTCTTGATGCCCCAAGTTGGATCCTTAGTAGAAGTGGTCTACTCGTTCTTGTAAGAACCTCGCTTCTAGCTGATATGTCATGATGGCTTAAAAATGTTGAGCGTAGCGACTTATCCAAAGCATGTTGACTGCGCGAGCGTAGCGACTTAACCAATGCGTGTTAATCGTGTGAGCGTAGCGATTTAACTAATGCATATGGATTGCGTGAGCGTAGAGACTTAACCAATGCGTATTAGTCGTGCTTTTGCTCTGCCCTAAGGCTTTTGACGCTTGTTGACCTCAACCGTTGCTGATCTCTGGCATGGACAGCTTGACCAATTTGAAAGCATAAAGGGAAATGACCCATGTTCAACTAATCTGCCTCAGTTCAAATGGTTTGCCCCAGTCTGCCGGGTATTTGAAGGATTTCTTCTGGGATGAGAACTTTGGCGGTGATTATACTGGGATAGAGCTTCAACCCATTTGCCCCAGTGTCTGAACCTTGTAGTGGTCTGCCCCTGTTTAAACCTTAGAAGGACTTTCCCCAGATTCGCAGGGTTATGGGAAAGTCTTGATTCAGGTCAACACCACTGAGTGATCAAGTCCCTCTTTGATTGAACTTTGTTGGAATTTCTATAATGTCAAGTGCTGATTTGCAGTTAAAAATTGTTCATTCAAAAATGGTAATTTTAATGTGACATTCATGTAAGTTTTGAAAGTATCATTTATTGGGAATGATGTGAAAATGTGTGACGAGTGGACTGTTAATCCAAACGCAATGCTGATTTAATTGGTGTGAAAGATATAGCAAGAATATGACACCATAAGATTAGCAAATATGTAGGAGTCAGTTTACGCAACCTCACAATAGTATGATTTCAGAATAAACCCTGCCTCAATTAGGTCTTTTGAGGGTTGTAACGCGGTCTGGTTCTCGGTTATAGAAACAAAGGATATTAGGCTCAAAGTATTATTTGTACCCACCCCTTCTTCTTGAGGATCTCCATACCTACGTTCAATTAATTCTACACATGTTTTACCTTGACGGTGTAAAACTTGATGATTCAAGGCTTGCTCGAAATGGCAGCCACCTTATTTTGATGGATGTCAGTAACCCCTTGATTTGGGTGGCCACTGAATCTTATTTTGTTTTTGTAGAGGGTTTGAGGACCTCTTTTTGGTTTTGTTTTTGATCCCTAACTTTTGCATGGACTGACTTTGCTTGTCAGATCCATCGGGATTGCCTTAATTTTTGCCTAAGTCTCCTTTTGAGGTGTTCGACTTAGCAGGCTTTTGAATTTTTTTTGAAGGATTATGACTGCCATGTCAAGGGTTATTAATGAACAACCATCTTGTATTTGGGATTTTTGCTTTGTGATTCGAGTACGTAATCAGGTTAACTGAACACTACCCTACCCCAGGTTGAGTGTAAGGATTTATAGATCCGAAGGAAACTCCTACTTCTAGGCTCGAAGTGGTTGACTAGGGACTAACTCCTTATCTCTCCAGTGTTTGGGGGTTCGAAACAATGCATGTACATCATTAGCGAGATTTTATCCAAAAGCATACTATCAGCAATTATGGGTATTTCGTTTTTGTCATCCTCCCTCAAATCTTTGCTAAACAGCAGTGCGATGAAGGAAGTGGAGTAAATTTTTTTGTGATTTTGGCAATAAGTGAGAAAATGTGAGTGGATACGAATGGATTTGATCAAAAGCATGCATAATCATCACATTAACAATACCATTAATAAGAAACAATGTCTAAAAGCAAGTAGCACTTAACATAAAGGAAACTACAAATGCGCAAAAATGATAAGGAAACCGTCAGTATTGAGGAACTGGGCTCTTCTTTCTTGCTTCACTGTTGTCATAACTTCTGGCAGCTGTTTCATCTTGCCTTCTGCGTTGTTCTCGTCTTTTCTTAGCTCAACTTGATTTTGCCTCAAGTGTTCCATGGTCTTCCAGCACTAAGTCAAGTTCGGTACTTGTGTCGGGAAATCAACGGTGGATTAAGGACAAAGGATGGATGAGTTTTTTGGTTTTGGAATATGATATGCGATGCAAATGAAATGCAGATGCAGTGATATGCGAATGCAATGCAGGTGCAAACAGGATCCAGGATAACATAAGCAACTCAAAGCAACCTAACCGGTAGGCTATACCAAGCAAGTTCTAGATTCTTTACCCATAGACCCACTCACGGGATAGCTTCTATGTTGACGGATAAGGTTCTTAGGATCACGGACACCAATCGCATCAGCATTATGCAACAGGCTAGCTGTATTATAACGAGAGTACAATAGGGTCTCTCCTGAGTGGAGTCCTCATGCCAGGCACACGAGGAGCGGGTCCTCGGAGACTAACACTACACGACTACCAATATAGAAATTGGTTCTAAAAGTGGTTCCTGTAAGAACACAGATTGTTTCTTAGTAATATCTCTATGTTTTGATGATAACACTTATGAATTTTGTATTCAAGAATTATATACTCTAAATTTGTTCTAGACTGTTTGCTACAGGTACTAAAGAAAATATTCTTAAAGAGCAAATTTGGATCTGAACAATGATATTGTGAAAGGCTTCAAAGGTTCTAGAGCATCTTAGATGAAGATCTGAACGTTGCCTCCAGAAGAATCTGAGTGCTATCTACTGAAGATTCTGAAGCAGAAGCCTCTAAAGAATAGGAGACTCTGAGAGCTCAGAAGCTTAGTCATCAGAAGACTCTGAAGATATTGCGCTGCATAGTATTGAGAATCCGATATAGAAGACTCTGATCTGACAGAACTACACGCTCAAGCACACAAGCTGCATATACTCTGATTCAGCATAATCTGAAGAACATCCCAAGACTCTGAAGATCCAGAAGATCTCTACTCTGGAGATTCTGAAGATCTAGACTCTGATGTTGATAGCTGAACTTAATTAGTGAAGAAGATTTGAATATGTACGTTGGCATATCTCAACAGCTCTTTCCTCTTTTATGCTAGACGCAAGAACACAGACAAAAAGGTTTTATCTGTGCATTCCATTCTAAGGAAAGTTTCTGCAAAGTAAAAGACAAAAGGCATCAGGCCTTTTCAACACAGCCTCCAATGTAAAGACAAAAGGCACCAGGCTTGTCAGCACAGCCTTCAACGTTGAGAAGACTTCATGGATCTAAGTGCCTATATAAAGAAGTCCACTCCATATTCTTCAGTAACGAACTACTTGCAAAATTCAATCAAAGCAAATCTCTCAAAAGCTCTTTTATCTTATTTGCTGTAACATTGCTCTTAAACTTAAGAGAAATATCACAGTTGTGATAATATTTTTTTAGAAGCATTCTCACTCTTGTATTAGTTTTACATTGATTGTAAAAGGTTTCCTTAAGAGGATCCAGTTGGGATCAGTAGCTCTTGAGAAGACTAAGAATAGTTATTCTTAGGTGTTACTATTGTAATCTATTTAATTAAATAGTGGATTAAGTCCTTGACTTAGAAAGGCAAATCACTCTTGAGAGGGTGGACTGGAGTAGTTGAGTTCAACGAACCAGGATAAAAATAACTGTGTTTGAATCTTTGATTATTTGTCATACTTATTCAACCCCCCTTCTAAGTAATTTTCTCACCTTCAGTTGACATCAGAGCTCCGGTTCTGCGTGTGCTACCACTTAACCGTGTCAGTAAAGATCCAGTGAGAAAAGTTACTTTGATATATATCTGTTTGTCATTATGGGTGATACTTCTACATCCAACTGTAACAAATATGAAGGGGATAGAATCAGCACAAAGCCTCCCATGTTTGATGGAGAGAAATTTGATTACTGGAAGGACAGGATAGAAAGTTTCTTCCTTGGGTATGATGTTGATTTGTGGGACTTGGTTATTGATGGCTATGAACATCCTACAAATGAGGATGGCATGAAAGTTGATAGAAAATCAATGACAGAAGCCCAGAAGAAGGATTTCAAAAATCACCATAAGACTAGGACAATATTGCTTAATGCAATCTCTCATACTGAGTATGAAAAGATTACTAACAGAGAAACAGCTCATGGAATGTTTGAGTCACTTAAAATGACTCATGAGGGAAATTCTCAAGTGAAGGAGACCAAGGCTCTGGCGCTTATACAGAAGTATGAAGCGTTCAAAATGGAAGAGTCTGAAAATATAGAAACTATGTTTTCTAGATTTCAGATCCTCACAGCTGGTCTAAAGGTTCTGGACAAGGGATACTCCACATCAGATCATGTAAAGAAAATCATCAGAAGTCTACCTACCAGATGGAGACCAATGGTGACTGTCTTGAAGATGGCTAAAGATCTGAACAAGATTTCTTTAGAAGAACTCATCAGCTCACTGAGGAGCCATGAAATTGAGCTTGAGGAAGATGAACCTCAAAAGAAAGAGAAAGGTAAATCTACTGCTTTAAAATCTAATAAATCTGCTAAAGCTTTGCAGGTTATTGAAGAAAGCTCTGAAGAATCTTCTTCTTCTGAAGAAGATGAATTATCCATGATGTCCAGAAGGATCAACAAACTCTGGAAGCACAAGGGAAAGAAATTCAACAACTTCAGAAAATCTGATCATAGAAAGGAATCTTCTGGGCACAGAAGATCTGGCAAGAAAGAAGTTGTATGCTATGAGTGCAAAGAACCTAGGCATTACAAGAATGATTGCCCCAAACTTCAAAGAGAAAAACCCAAGAAGAAGGTTGACAAAAAGAAGAAGGTTCTGATGGCAACATGGGATGACTCAGATGAATCTGAATCATCTTCTGAATCAGAAGAAGAATGTGCTAATGTTGCACTGATGGCCAGCATAGAAGATCAGGAGGAAGGAACTTCAGGATCTGAATCTGATTCTGAATCTGACGATGACGCTGAAGAGGTAATGGCTAAACTTACTAAAGAAGAACTTATCAAAGTATTATCAGAAGTTCTGAAAAGTTATAACAATATCAAACTCAAATACAAGAAGCTGAAAAGCAGTCTTGAATCTGAGATTAATCTTCTGAAGACAGAACTTGTTGAGCAAAAAGAAATTAATCTGAAAATCAAAAATGACTTTGAAATAGCTCAACAAGAATCTGAATCTGAGACTAAGTCATGTGAAAACATTTTAGAAAAATATGACTCTAGCTTTTAGAGATTCCTTACTAAGAGCTTAGACAGAAGCAAGATGGCTTCTATGATCTATGGTGTTAGTGGGAATAACAGAAGAGGTATTGGATATGAATCTTCCTCCGGAAGTAATCCAAAATCTGTTGACAAACTCTTCATCAAGAAGACACCTCTGTACTCTCAATTTAAGTTTGGTCACTTAAATGACATTAAGCACACAAGCTCTGAGAAGAATACTTATGTGTTTAAACCCAAGGCAAGTCAGAATAAACATTATGTTGAAAAACAGAAGTTTAGATAAACCTACAAACCAACTAACCCTAAAGGACCCAAGAAGATCTGGGTACCTAAGAGCAAAATAATCCATGTTGCAGATGTTCTTAGCAACAAGATCAGGACGCCAGTCATGGTACCTGGACTCTGGATGCTCACGACACATGACAGGAGAAAGGTCTATGTTCCAAAGCCTGGAACTTAGATCTGGAGGTGACGTGAAGTTTGGAGGGAACCAGAAAGGCAAGATCATTGGATCTGGCACTATTGGAAATGGTAAACTTCCCTCTATAACTAATGTTTTACTTGTTGAAGGCTTAAAACATAACTTATTGTCCATAAGTCAATTAAGTGACAATGGTTATGATATTACCTTTAATAAAAAATGTTGTAAAGCTATTAGTCAAAAGGATGGCTCTATCCTATTTAGTGGTAAGAGGAAAAACAACATTTATAAAATAAATCTTTCAGAACTTAAAGTTCAGAATGTTAAATGCCTCTTGTTTGTTAATGGAGAGCAATGGGTCTGGCACAGAAGATTGGGCCATATTAATATGAGACGTATATCTCAGATTAATAAACTTAATCTTGTTAGAGGACTTCCTAATCTGAAGTTCACCTCAGATGCTCTTTGTGAAGCATGCCAAAAAGGGAAGTTTTCAAAATCATCTTTTAAATCAAAAAATGTTGTTTCTACTTCCAAACCACTAGAATTACCTCATATTGATCTGTTTGGACCAGTGAAAACTGCATCCATCAGAGGCAAGAAGTATGGATTAGTCATTGTTGATGACTATAGTAGATGGATATGGGTAAAGTTCTTAAAACACAAGGATGAGTCACATTCTGTGTTCTTTGACTTCTGCAAGCAAGTCCAGAATGAAAAAGATTTCAAAATTATAAAAGTCAGAAGTGATCATGGTGGTGAATTTGAAAATAAATATTTTGAAAAATATTTTTCTGAAAATGGCATTGCTCATGATTTTTCCTGTCCTAGAACTCCACAACAAAATGGGGTTGTAGAGAGGAAAAACAGGACTCTGCAAGAAATGGCCAGAACCATGATCAATGAGACAAATCTGGCAAAACACTTTTGGGCAGAAGCAATCAACACAGCCTGTTACATTCAGAACAGAGTGTCTGTAAGACCTCTTCTGAAAAAGACTCCATATGAACTGTGGAAGAACAGAAAGCCTAACATTTCATATTTTCATCCTTTTGGATGTACTTGTTATATACTTAACACTAAAGAGAATCTTAACAAGTTTGATTCCAAAGCACAGAAGTGTTTCATGCTTGGTTATTCTAAACGCTCTAAAGGCTACAGAGTATTCAATACTGAAACACAGATTGTGGAAGAATCTATTCATGTAAGATTTGATGATAAGCTTGGCTCTGAAAAGCCAAAGCAGTTTGAGAATTTTCCAGATAGAGAAGTGATTCTCACAAACTCTGAAGGATCAGAGGTAGAAAAGGCTAAAGAGAAGGAATCTGAAGCAACTCCAGATGTTATTCCCCTATCTTCTCAATTGGACAACTTACACATTTCTGAAAGATCAAATGTCAGAGGATCCTCTTCCAGAATCAAGCCATCTCACCCAGAAGATGTGATTATTGGAAAGAAAGATGATCCAATCAGGACAAGATCCTATCTCAGAACATCTGAATCTTCATTGTTTGTCTTAGTGTCAATAATTGAACCAACATCTGTGGATGAGGCTCTGAAAGATAATGAATGGATTATTGCCATGCAAGAAGAGCTAAATCAATTCACCAAAAATGAAGTTTGGGATCTGGTTCCTAGACCTAAAGGATTCAACGTTATTGGAACAAAATGGGTCTTCAGGAATAAGTTGAATGAAAAGGGAGAAGTTGAAAGGAATAAGGCAAGGCTAGTTGCTCAAGGTTACAATCAACAAGAAGGTATTGATTACACTGAAACTTATGCTCCAGTGGCAAGGTTAGAATCTATACGCCTTCTTATTTCATTTGCTGCACAGAATAACATCACTCTATATCAGATGGATGTTAAAAGTGCCTTTCTTAATGGTATTATAGAAGAGGAAGTATATGTCCACCAACCTCCTGGTTTTGAAAGTGAAAACTTTCCAGATCATGTTTTTAAACTAAAGAAATCTCTTTATGGCTTAAAACAAGCTCCCAGAGCTTGGTATGAGAGGTTGAGCAATTTCCTTCTAAAGAAAAATTTTATCAGAGGAAAAGTGGATACAACTTTATTCTGTAAAACTCTTAAGAAAGATCTGTTGATTTGTCAAATTTATATAGATGATATTATTTTTGGATCAACAAATATTATGCTTGGAAAGGAGTTTGCTAAATGTATGCAGGCAGAGTTTGAGATGAGCATGATGGGAGAATTGAGATTCTTTTTGGGAATCCAAGTCAACCAGACTCCAGAGTGCACCTACATACATCAGACCAAATATGTTAAAGAGCTTCTGAAGAAGTTCAACATGGTTGATAGTAAGATGGAAAAAACTCCAATGCACCCTACAAGCACTCTAGGTAAGGAAGAGGTAAGTAAGAAGGTAGATCAGAAACTCTACAGAGGTATGATAGGATCTCTTCTATACTTGACTGCTTCTAGACCTGATATTCTGTTTAATGTCTGCTTATGTGCAAGATTCCAATCAGATCCTAGAGAATCACACTTAACAGTTGTTAAGAGAATTCTAAGGTATCTGAAAGGTACTACTAACATGGGTCTGTGTTACAGAAGATCTGATGAATTTTCATTAGTTGGATTTTGTGATGCTGATTATGCTGGAGACAGAGTTGAACGTAAAAGCACTTCTGGAAGCTGTCAGTTTCTTGGAAGTCATCTGATCTCATGGTACAACAAGAAGCAACCCACTATTGCACTATCAACTACATAGGCAGAATACATTGCTGCTGCTGGATGTTGTACGCAGATGCTCTGGATGAAGAGTCAGTTAGAAGATTATCAGATCTATGAGAGTAATCTTTCTATCTTCTGTGATAATACTTCTGCTATATGTTTGTCAAAAAATCCAATCTTACATTCTAAGGCTAAACATATAGAAATTAAACATCACTTCATCAGAGACTATGTTCAGAAGGGTGTAATAAATCTAGCCTTTGTTGATACAGATCATCAATGGGCTGATATTTTCACAAAACCCCTTGCTGAAGATAGATTTAAGTTCATTCTGAAAAGTATTTGTATGGATTTTTGTCCAGAGTAATATTTATCAGAGGCAACTTATCATATGCAAAATGTTTAATGATCTGAAGTATTTCATCTGATTATTTGTTCATTTATCTTTAATTGATTTATTTGTGTGAAACTCTGAACTAACAAACTCAGAAGATCTGAACGTTGGAAACGTTTCATTTCTTGAGAGATATCAGATGCACATACAAAGCAAACATGTGTCACTCAGTATCTAAAAAGATGGAGTGCTCTACTAAATTGACGTTTGAGGTATTGCTTTGAAAATCTCATTTTTCTTGGATTTCCCCCAAATTGTCATAATTTTAAATTGAAATGATTACTTTCATTAAATGCTATGTGTAAACGTGCGTAGGTGTCTATTGATGTGCCCAATTCTTGATTTTTTAGTTTTCTATAAATACCACCTATCACACTATTTTCACACTTTTCACACTCACTACACTTATGTGTTTCTGTTCTCTCTTCAACCTCTACCAAAACCCTAAACCCAAATCAAAAGCTTCATCCTCATGAATGGCTTCTACATCAAATGCTACTGAAATCTCCAACAAAAATATAATGTACAAGAAACCAGAACGCACTCTATTTACTCCAGTTGTGGATCTTGAGGTTCTGTGTGAGAGTTTCGTTGATCTTGAATCAATAGAAGAAAATGGGTTTGACCTAACAACTGCCATTAAAGCTCAAGGATGGGAAAAGTACTTTGAGAGACTAATGGGTCCTGTATACCCAACTCTTGTAAAGGAATTCTGGATTCACGCTAGTACTGGTCCTAAGTTCATTCACTCGTCTGTCCCTGGGAAGGAAATAGTGATAACTGAGAAACTAATCAGGCAACTGTTCAGTTATAAAGAATCTGATGGTGTTACAAACCTAGCCTCTTCACGTATTGATATGGCTAAGGTATATGAAGAGATTACTGTAGCTGGAACACCAACAAGTAAGGTTAAAGATCTGAAACCTATCTATAGGATCTGGGCAAAGATATTTATGAGTACAATCTTTCACAGAAAGTCAACCAACTCACCAGACTATGTGAGTTTAGAGCATCTGTACTTCGTGTACTGCATCAGCCAGAATATTAAGGTTGATCTGCCCTATCTGATTTTCAGTTATCTTCTGACTCATGTCAAAGAGACTAGAGAAGAGGTCAGAGCTAAAGCTGGGAAAGTTAGAACTTGGATACCTCTGGAAAGACTTATTTCAGACATCCTTATAGAAAACAAGTTGGTGAAGCATCTGACAGATGCAAAGATAACAGAGGATCTGTCATACATCATTGGATCTGAGATAAATGGACTCACTCTGAAAAGGATGAAGATCATTTCAGAGCTGAATGGTAAACTAAGGAAGATAAACTCTGAGGAGGTCAATGGCAGAAGGATACCCATAGAAGATTTTCCAATGTTCAGTGCAGATGAACCAAAAAGTATTGTTTGGACTTACATTGCAGAGTGTCTGAAGGAAGGAATTCCTCTACCTGCTAACCTTGTTCAGAAACAAGGAGAAGAAATGCCCAATCTGATGAAGGAAAGGCGTAGTAAGAGAAAAGTTGAAGAAGGATCGGTTCAGAAGAAAAGGAAAGTATCTGAAGTTCCAAGGAAGAAGAAGAAAGGAGTAAAGAAAGCCAGAATCAATTCTAGAGACGCCACTCTGGAAGAGATTAGAGACACTATTCATCAGGTATTAACATCTGATCCTACACCTGTTGTTCATTCACCCCTTTCATCACCTCAACTCTCTCCAAACCTTATACATAGAACTTCTAAACCCAAACAATCTGCAAACCTTTCATCTGAACCACCTTCATCTGAACCAGTACATTCACAACCATCTTCTGTACCAATTCCCTCTGAACCCCAACCTCATACTACATCTGAACCCCCTCAACCTACTCAACCAGAAATTCCACAAACAGAAATTCCACAAACAGAAATTCCACAACCAGAAATTTCACAATCAGAAATTCCCCAATTAGAAATTCCCCAACCAGATATAATCATCTCAGAACCAAACCAACCAGAGACTGTTCAAACTGAACACTCTGAACAACCAATTCCATCAGAAGATCCAAATCTTTCTGAAGATATTCTGGATATAGAACCCCTTAATCAATCCATTAACATTTCTTCAACATCTGTTCACTCAGAAGAATCTTCTGATTGTGAATCATCTGATTCATCTGATTTTGAACCAGAGTCTCTCAAACAAGCACGTTCTAACATTGCTATGAAGGAACATGTTAACATTTCTATGTTTCATACTCCACCCAACTCCCCACCTCAGAAAACCATCTCTCAACCATCTGAAACTCAAACATCTGAAACACAAACCATCCCTCAACCATCTGAAACCAATCTATCTGAAACACAAATCATTCCTCAACCATCTGAACTCCCTCAATCTGACATCCAAACATCTCAACCAACATCACCTCAACCATAACCATCTGAACCTACACCATTTGAACCTACTCCTGTTAACACTCCTAATCCTAAACCCTCTGAACAGTCTGAACAGTCAGATCTAGGATCATGTGTTAATGCTATGTTTGAAATATTCAAGAAGGAAATAAATTCTGAATATGCTCATGTTAAGGATGTGTGCATGTCAAGTTTGGATCCAGCTATTTCAAATGCTGCTTGGAAGCGTTTCATCTGGATGTTCAACAAAGCTGCTTTAAAAGTTAGAGCTAAATGCTCTAAGCTTGCTAAGACTCAGTTTGTAGAATTAATCAAGATAACTCTGATGAACATGCCTCCTCCTCCTCCTGTGTTGCTTCTGGAAGCTGCTCCTCCAGAGGCTCCTGAATCTGAAATGGTTGAACAAGCTTCTGAAGAGAACCAGTCTGAAGAGAACATTGCTGCTACTGCATCTGCTCCTTCTTCATCTGTGGTCACAGAGCTTGTGAATGATGTCAAGGAAATAAAAGATTGGATGGTAAAGCAAGAGAAGACAACTGATGAGATTAAGACCTGGATGTCTAAGCAAGAAGAGTCAACTGCCAAAATGACAGAGCTTCTGACCCTTATTGCCTCATGCCAGACTTAACTTTATTTGATGTTTTTTTGCACATGTTATTGCTTCTGTTGTTTTCTTATTGTTGTGTTATGCTTTTTGGCATCTATCTGTTTGATTGTGAACTTTGATATGTTTAAAAAGAAGGTTGATGTTTTTGCTTCTATATGCTTCTTTTCTTCTGTATCTTTATGTCTTTAAAAATGTTTTTGATTATGACAAAAAGGGGGAGAAAAAGAGAATCTGATTGTTCAACCTATAAGCAATTACTGAAACTGAAATTCAGACATTTTATTAACTTACTTTGAATTTAAGTCTTTCAGATTACATTGATATATATGACATAATTCATTGAAGTTACCCTGAGACTTTTCCAACCAGAACCTGATCTTCAAAGCAAATCTGAGTATTCAATCAACTCTGATAGCTTACTCTGATACCTTTACTCTGGAAGATAATTCAAGCAAGATGATAACCAGGCGCTCTGACTAAAGGAAGTCATAATTATCTAGTATCAAGATTTGATTCTGAAAGTCAAACCTCCTGCATCAGGCTCTGAATCTAAAATATACTTAATCAAAAAGGGAAGTGTTTTCTTCTATTAGAGTATTTATTTCAGGGGGAGATTGTTAATCTTAGGGGGAGTTATAATTCATACTTTTTATTGAACACAATTTCTCATGTTTTGTCATCATCAAAAAGGGGGAGATTGTAAGAACACAGATTGTTTCTTAGTAATATCTCTATGTTTTGATGATAACACTTATGAATTTTGTATTCAAGAATTATATACTCTAAATTTGTTCTAGACTGTTTGCTACAGGTACTAAAGAAAATATTCTTAAAGAGAAAATTTGGATCTGAAAAATGATATTGTGAAAGGCTTCAAAGGTTCAAGAGCATCTTAGATGAAGATCTGAACGCTGCCTCCAGAAGAATCTGAGTGCTATCTACTGAAGATTCTGAAGCAGAAGCCCCTAAAGAATAGAAGACTCTGAGAGCTCAGAAGCTTAGTCATCAGAAGACTCTGAAGATACTGCGCTGCATAGTATTGAGAATCTGATATAGAAGACTCTGATCTGACAGAACTACACGCTCAAGCACACAAGCTGCATATACTCTGATTCAGCATAATCTGAAGAACATCCCAAGACTCTGAAGATCCAGAAGATCTCTACTCTGGAGATTCTGAAGATCCAGACTCTGATGTTGATAGCTAAACTTACTTAGTGAAGAAGATTTGAATATGCACGTTGGCATATCTCAACAGCTCTTTCCTCTTTTATGCTAGACACAAGAACACAGACAAAAAGGTTTTATCTGTGCATTCCATTCTAAGGAAAGTTTCTGCAAAGTAAAAGACAAAAGGCATCAGGCTTTTTCAGCACAGCCTCCAATGTAAAGATAAAAGGCACCAGGCTTTTCAGCACAGCCTTCAATGTTGAGAAGACTTCATGGATCTAAGTGCCTATATAAAGAAGTCCACTCCATCTTCTTCAGTAACGAACTACTTGCAAAATTCACTCAAAGCAAATCTCTCAAAAGCTCTTTTATCTTATTTGTTGTAACTTTGCTCTTAAAATTAAGAGAAATATCACAGTTGTGATAATAGTTTTTTAGAAGCATTCTCACTCTTGTATTAGTTTTACATTGATTGTAAAAGGTTTCCTTAAGAGGATCCAGTTGGGATCAGTAGCTCTTGAGAAGACTAAGAACAGTTGTTCTTAGGTGTTACTATTGTAATCTGTTTGATTAAATAGTGGATTAAGTCCTTGACTGAGAAAGGCAAATCACTCTTGAGAGGGTGGACTAGAGTAGTTGAGTTCAACGAACCAGGATAAAAATAATTGTGTTTGAATCTTTGATTATTTGTCATACTTATTAAACCCCCCCCCCTTCTAAGTAATTTTCTCACCTTCAGTTCCCAGAGTCACGGACCCTTCATGAATCAAATCATACAACAGGCTAGCTGCGTTACGATAGGATCTACGAAAAGGTCTATTCTGGAGGAGCTTTCATGCTAGGCACTCAAGGAGCGAGTCCTTGGGGACTAACACTAATTACTACTAATTCTAAACTATGTTTTCTCTCTTCTTTTTCCAAAGCTCGGGTGTAGAGCTTTACTTGCAATGCTATCCCCGAATCCAGCAGGCAGATATAATAAACAGCATACGATAGAAAGAGAAAACAAGAAATAAACAATATGAGAAAATAAACATAAAGAAAACAGTTAAGCAAAAGGTTAGTACTCTCAAATCGAGTCAAGTTAGGCTTGACTCTCTCTTGCATAGGGAAATGCGTATTCCCCAGCAGAGTCGCCATCTGTCGTACCTCGAAAAATACGATCCTCGCAATGGACGCGGAAAATACGTTCGAAACAGAGTCGCCACCGAACTTTATTCATTCCAAGGATGGAATAAGAAAATATCGATAAAACCTTTAAGGAGATAAGAACATGGTCATCGCAACCAAATTCTAGGTTCGGGAGTCGATTACGCAGAGGGAAGGTATTAGCACCCTCTACGTTCGTTGTACTCAACGGGAACCTCTTGATTCGATTCGAGAGTAAAATTAACTACGCTTGTTTGTTTTCTTCTAATGATTCTCCTAGAGGGAAATGGGTGGTTTTAAGATAGGGTGCTCGCCAAGGATTGGGGCCCTTGTGCCTACGTATCTTCACTTGTAAGAAGTGGAAAATCAAAGCATTCGTAGTTCGTGGGACTACGGATAAAGGTTTGGGAATTGTGGGGAATTGTGCTCGCCATGATCATCGCAATCTTGTGCCTACGTATTCTCATTGATAAATGAGAAATCAGAGCAGCCGTAGTTCGGCTAACTACGGTAAAAAAGGTTTGGAAACGAACGAGTGTTTAGGTCGCAATCTAACTGCTAAACGTTGGCTTGTCTGCTCGTTAGGGGAGGCTGAAGCACGAGTTCATATGCGCGGAAGACGGGACTAAACAATGTTCTTGGTAAAAAGGTGTATTGAATCGAACGAGAGTTTAGGTCGCATTCTAACTGCTAAACATTGGCTTGTCTGCTCGCTAGGAGAGGCTGAAGCACGAGTTTGTTATGCGCGGAAGAATGGACTAAACAATGTTCTTTATAAGAGTGTTTGGGCTGGAAATCGCACGAGGGCGAGGAATTAGGTTTATCGTATTGGATGTTTTTGTTAGAGGATATATTTGAATAGGTTTAAGGTTTCGATTGCACGGGGGCGAGAAAGAGGAGTTTGGTTAGGTAATTTGATTGAGAATGACGACTATTCGATAAACGAGACATCGACCTTGCAATCAATTAATCGAGATATTATTGGAATGCTAGATCCCAACAACACCTTTTTCATTCAAATGATTACGGAATATGTTTGAGAAAGTTTCAATCACACGAGGGCGAGAGAAGAGAGTTGGATTGAATATTTTAAAGTAGAATGACGACTACTCGATAAACGAGACGTCGGCCTTGTAATCAATTAATCGGGATATTATTGGAATGCTAGATCCCAACAACACCTTTTTCATTCAATTAATTATGAAATTGTATTTGAATGGACAATGACGATATTTGTCCAAATAGCTAGGGCATATATTGTATAGACGAAAGGTCGAGTAATCCACAACCTAAAGCGTACGCCCCAAGAGTGTTTACTCAAGAATTCAAGGAGTGCGAGACTCCAAGAACTCAATTCTTTCGTAATTTAATCAAGAAAATAGTTTGGATTTGACGTATGGTTTAGAAACATACTAGGGTTTAGACTCGATCGCACGAAGGTGAGGAACGAGGTTAGACGAGTTAAATGTTTAGGAGGAATGACCACTATTCGATAAGCGAGACGTCGGTCTCGTAACCAAATAGTAGGGATATCGTTGGAATGCTAGATCTCAACGACACCTTTTTCATTCCATTAATTATAAAATATGTTTGTTGGACAGTAAATACTTGTCCAAATAATTAAAGGAGGTATTTTAGAAACGAAAGTTCGAACGACACACCATTCAAGGCGTACGCCTCAATAGTAGTCATTCTCGAATTCGAGGAATGCGCGACTCCAAGAACTCGATTCTTTCGTGATTTAATTTTAAAAAAAAACAATTTGAATGGATTAGCGTACTCGGACTAGGCACGCTAGGTATTCTAGAAAGTAAGATTGGAAGGATCACAACTCAAGGTGTGCACCTCGAGAGCGGTCACTCAGAAATTCAAGGAAGGCGAGATCCAAGAATTCAAATGTTTTTGAAATTGTTTTAGGAAGATAGTTTAATTTTAATTAAGAAAAATAGTTTTAATTTTCATATATAAAATAAATTAATCAATTGTAAAAAGTTTTGAGAAAAGTTAATCATAACTAATTGTTTTGAAAAATAAGTTTAATATCTTAAAAAAAATAAGTTTTAAATAAAGTATAATTTTCGAAAAGTTTAATATCTTAAATATTTATTTGATAATGATTTTGAAATATATTTTTTAAAGAAAGAATAATTAGAATTTATTATAAAAATATCTAATTAGTAAAAATTATTTTTTTAAAAAAACTAATTGAGAAAAAATAATTTGGAAACCGTAAGACAGAACAACCACAACTCAAAGGCGTGCGCCTCGAGAACGGTTGTCCAATAATTAAAGGGATGCTAGACCCCAAGAACCCACTACTTTCAATATTAAATAAATAAAAAATTAATAGTACTTAGTGTTGAACTAAGATAATTGTTTATTTAACATTTGAAAGTTGTTGATAAAATGGTATTGAAAATCTTAGTAACATTCACCAAATTTTTTAAAAAAAACTTATATATATGAAAGAGAAAAAATAAATAAAAAATAAATAGATGAATAAATAGATCTATCACATTTTTATGCTAAACACAAAATTAAACGTTAGCCACTGTTTTAGTAAAAAAAAAAACTAGTTGGTCGAAACTAACACCTAATATTCATATATGTCTAACTTATTCAGTATATAATAATGGAACAAGTAAAATAAAAGTGCATTATACTTGCTTTGTGGTTGTAATAAACTCATGCACTTATATTCTACCAAGTTAGCAGTACCAGAATTACAACTTATAGCAGGAGAATGTTTTACAATCCTAATCCAACTCATTAATTAACAAGTATTCACACAATGTTGATTAGAAGAAACAAAGGTCACACAATTCAGTTCTTAACAGCGCCCTATGATTCATCAATAAGCAATGAACTGAAACATAAAAAAAATATCACCATGAAGTAAACAGTAAGCAGAAACTATGTATTTATAATTTACAATGTTCCAGCACCAAAAATCAATGTGATCCGAATTGCAAATTATCTGACCAACAGCATAAAATATACTTTACATTATTTACATCATTGCTGAAATCCAACAAATTGCAACGAAATCGAATGGAAAAAAAACAAAGTAGCTTGAAATCAACACAACGGTAACAGGACAATCTTGAATCAGTTATGCACAAATATTTAGTATTACGACTCGACATCAAACACGCGTAAAACAACCTGAATCAGTTTAACACAAAACAACACAAGCGAAAAAACATCCCAGCTTATTCAATGCACAAACCGAAATCCAAATAAAGTGAAGAAACAAACAATCACCGCAACAACATATTTCACTACGACCTACAATCTAGCACAGGCGTAGTCGAAACCCAATCAAAAATTCTAAACTAATTACCACAGAATCTCACAAGAATATGTTCTAAAACGAGTAGTATCATTCTGCCAAAATCATCTCAAAATCGTAGGTGAGATGTCATTAATCACAGTCCAAATCATCAACAAGAAACACTAACAAACAACAAGAATCAAGCTTAAATTAACAGTTAATATTACCGCAATGTGTACTTCACAAATATACAAGAAACTATGCGACAATATCAAAACAGCCAGCATAAATAATCATTACCGACATCATAATCAAATACATAAAAGATCAGCAATAGCATTCAAACAGGGGCATAAATAAAAGCTAAACCAACCGAAGATTAAAAGAGGACTACACTGCCTGTACTGGGTCAGCTCATGCCTTGGTGATTAGCAGAATTCTGTAGCGTTCCTGATGCTTCAAGCTCCTGCTGCATAATCGAAATTCCGGCGATGCCGCAACCTGCACAAAATCAACAGCCCAGACCAAAATAGAAAACATACGCGGTGAAAATGAAATCCACGACAACTGAGTTGAGCTAAACAACAGCTTGTCTGCGATTTATCCGTTCCTCTTAATAGCACCTTTGGAGGTTCTACCGTCTTGTGGTGATGACTCCAAGTACCTACTTCCCTTTCGATACTAGAACCCCTGTTGAACTGATGCCTAGAACTCACGTGAACGTGAAAGTTACTCGCACCACATTATATCACAGTAAAGCCTTGATGCATATTAAGGAATAGAGAAACATACAAACTCACAACGAAGTTGAATTAAAAAACATTAAATCAATCATCACATAATCTGTAAAAGCAAGATGGTGGTTGATATTACATACCACCCAACATAATCTCAATTAAATCATGGTACGCAAGCTGAAAAAGTGCAGAACAAGTCGCGGATGACAGCGTCGACAGAATGCTCGGGTTACAGTTGTCCTGAACGTTGTGGCATATATTATGGTCGAAGCTGTAGAACCGCTTGTGTGTTTGGCCTAACGGCGGCGTCGCCGAGATCGTATTGATCTACCAGTGTGGACCCGCAATACTCAAATTCATTAGCTGAGTCAGTCAAATCAACACATTTTTGAAACTCAGCTTCAAAACTTGGAAGTATGAGACAACTTCTCTTGGCACTACTTAAAGATGTGCCATTTGCAAAAATGGTGAAGGGTGTTGGGAGATACTTGCATTATGGCGGGAAGAATCACGGTTGGTAGTTATTGAGAGTGGGTTGCGGAAACACTCGAAGGAGAAGAGGGTTATGATGGTGATTCAAAATGGTTGGTGAAGGGAAGAAGAAGATAAAATCGATGGTGGGTGGATTAGAGGCGGAGATGGTGGAAAAACGAAGGGAGGAGAAAAAGTAGGCGCTTTGATTTAGGGAAAGGAGAAGATGATACGGTTATTTCTGGGTTGGGATTTCGAGCGGTGGCGGAAATTGATTAGGGTTTGGGGTGGCCATTTTCGTTTTGTCCGAGATAGTGAACAATATCTCCCCCCTTTTTTCCTGAAATTATCCCCCATTAAATATACCACAAGCAAAACCCTAACGGGCTCCCCCAAATATGGGCCTTCCTCCCATTCTAAACTCCCTCCTTTAATTTCCTTAACTCAATAAAATAAAATAAAATAAACTATTTAAAACCTATTCTAATTAAAAACTCAAGACTCAATAAATCTTAGTAAATCTAGTTAACCATAAAATATAAGTCTAATCTATTTTAATTAAAAAAAGTAAAATTCTAACTAAACTAATGGCTTCTAAATTTAATTACCTAATTAAAATAATCTACTCCTATCTTTTAAATAAAAACAAATAAATTTATTTCTAGTCTATCTTAATAAAATTCTATAACTCTATATTCTAATAAAGCGAAATTCTAATTTAATTTTAATAATAATAAAAAAACTATTTATCTTAATTTAAACAATCTATTTTTAATAAAAATCTAAATAATTCTAAATTCTATTCTAAATAATCTTACTTCTAAAATCTAGTCTAATCAATTAATATCAAAAAAATATATACATATCATAAAAAAATGAGATTGTGAAATAAATATATACAAAAACAAATGCCACATGACACGTTCTTATTGGGCTAAAAAAGTGAAAATGCTCGTTTTTGCTGAAAAATACGCTACGCTGTATAAGCGAGGCAAATTAAAAACAAAGTCGGGCAAATGAAAATTTTGAAAAAGGTAGGACAAATTTGGGGTATAACAGTAACATGTTCCTAACGATTCAGTATGGCTTCCGCTAGCACCAACCCGGTTTTCAAAGACGGTGGAAGTAGTAACAAACCACCATTATTCTCTGGAGAATATTTCGATTTTTGGAAAATCAGAATGAAGGCACATCTTGAAGCCCAAGGAGAAGGTATATGGGAAGCAATCGAAGAAGGACCACACAATCCAGTAAATATGGTCAATGGCGTTGGAACCGCAAAGTTGAAAAGCACGTATGATGAAGATGATAAGAAAAAGATTCTTAATGAAAAGAAATCAATCAACATACTCTAAAAAACTCTTAGTATGAACGAGTTCTTCCGTGTATCACAGTGTAGATCGGCAAAAGAGATTTGGGACACCTTGGTGGAAACGCATGAAGGAACTGCAGAAGTAAAAAGTTCAAGGCTCAACACGTTAAGCCAAGAATATGAAATGTTCCGTATGCAGCCCGGTGAATCTATTGTTGCCTTACAAAAAAGATTTGTTCATCTAACTAATCACTTGATTGCTCTCGGGAAAACCTTCACCAATGATGATCTGAACCTGAAAGTCCTAAGATCCTTAACAAGAGGATGGCAACCAAAAGTGACCGCTATTTCGGAAAAGAAGAGTCTTTCAACGATGACATCTGCATCCTTATTTGGCAAACTTCAAGAGCATGAATTGGAACTTGGAAGACTCGAGAAGCACGAAAGTCAAGAAAAGAAGTCCAAAGGAATTGCCTTGAAGATTGACGCAAAGGATGACAAAGACGACGAAACTTCCGAAGATGAAAATTGCTTCTTGTAAAGAAGCCTGGTAAGTTTTTTTCATAACAATGAAAATTCCTCTTTTCCTAAAAAGAATAGACATTTCAGGAAAAAGGATGCACCCACATCGAATCAAGAAGTCACATGCTACGAATGTGGGAAACAAGGTCACATAAAGCCGGATTGCCCGAAACTTGCAAAGAAAGGAGGATTCAAAGGCAAGAAGGATTTCAAAAATAAAAAGGCTTATGTTGCTTGGGACGATAATGAGATAAGTTCATCATCGGAGTTGGAAAGCGATGAATGTGCAAATATGGCTCTTATGGTGTCACATCATTCCGATGAAGAAATTGATGAGGTTAGTAACGATTTTTCTATTTATGATAATGATGCACAAGAAGTCATAGATGAACTTCTAAAAGAATGCAAGACTTTGTATAAAAGTATATCATCCCAAAAGAAAAGAATTTCATTTTTAGAAGAACAAAATATTGTTTTCATGAAAAATATTGAAAATGAAAAACAAAAATTGTTAGATGAAAAACAAAGTCTTGTATGCAAAAATTGTGAATCCTTATCTTTTCAAATTGTTCAACTTAAAAGAGTTTTGGAAAGATACGAAAAAGGTCAAATTGGCTTGGAGGAAATTCTTAGGCACCAAAGATATCCTAATGATAAAAGTGGACTAGGATATTCTAAGTTTTCCAAACCAAGCACAAATGAAACCATTTTTGTGAAAGCAAGTGAACAAGTTGTTAAAGAAAAGGCAAACAATTCTAAAACTATGCATCAAAGTCATAAAAAGAAAAGAATTGTGAAGAAAAAGAATTATGTTCCTAGATATAGAAGTCATTTTTAACCTACTTGTTTTTATTGTGGAATCAAAGGCCATACACCTAATGCTTGCTATGTACGCAACATTGGTGTTGCTAAAGGGCATTATGTGTGGGTTGAAAAGGATACTAACTATCAAGGACCCAAAGCAATTTGAGTACCTAACACTACTTGATTTTGTGTTATAGGTATGCTTGAAGACAACTTCTAATCAATGGTACCTTGATAGCGGTTGTTCTAAGCATATGACGGGAGATATAAACAAATTTTCAAGGCTATCATTAAAGGCCAAAGGATACGTTACTTACGGTGATGATAATAAAGGAAAAATTCTTGGAGTTGGAACCGTTGGTGCACCTCCATGTACAATCATCGAAGACATTCTTTATGTGGAAGGCCTTAAACACAACCTTCTTAGCATAAGTCAATTGTGTGACAAAGGGTTCCGAATCAACTTCACAAAGGATGAATTTTTGATAGAACATGAAGTCACCCATGACATCTTGCTAAAAGGTAAAAGATTTAATAATATTTTTATGATCTCTTTTGATGTCTCTTCCTTGAAGATAAAATGTCTTATGGCGAACAACAACGAGGCGTGACTGTGGCATAAAAGATTTGCTCACATTCACATGGAGCATTTAAACAAGTTGATAAAGCATGATCTAGTTGTTGGTCTTCCGAAGATAAAATTCATCAAGGATAGATTATGCGATGCATGTCAAAAGGGGAAACAGACCAAGACAACTTTCAAATCCAAGCAAGTGGTTTCTACATCAAGACCACTTCAATTGTTGCACATGGATCCTTTTGGTCCATCGAGAATGAAAAGCTTCGGAGGTAGTATTTATGCTTTAGTTATTGTTGATGATTTCTCTCGATACACATGGACATTGTTTTTAGTGCAGAAAAATGATGCTTTCAAAGCATTCAAGAAGTATGCAAAGCAAATTCAAAATGAGAAGTCACTTACCATAGCCTCCATAAGAAGCGACCATGGTGGAGAATTCCAAAATTCAGATTTTGAAGATTTTTGCGAAGAGCATGGAATTTCTCATAATTTTTCCGCACCAAGGACTCCTCAACAGAACGGTGTCGTAGAATGGAAGAATAGGTCATTGGTGGAGCTTGATAGAACAATGCTTAGCGACTCGAATCTTCCTAAATATTTTTGGGCAGAAGCGGTTAGCACAGCGTGTTTCGTAAGCAACCGTGTCAATATTCGACCAATTCTCAAGAAGACTCCGTATGAGCTGTTCAAGGGTAGGAAACCAAACATAGCATTTTTCCACATATTTTGATGCAAATGTTTTGTTCTCAACAACAATAAGGATAATCTCGGTAAGTTTGATGAGAAGTCCGACGAAGGTATATTTCTTTGTTACTCTCTTTCTAGTAGAGCTTTTAGAATTTTTAATAAAAGAACTCTTACTATTGAAGAATCCATTCATGTTTCTTTTGATGAGACTAACCCCTCGAAAGAGGATAATATTATTGTGGATGATGATGATATAATAGGTTCTTCACAACAACAAGAAAAGACTTCTAAGAATCAAGCAATACCACAAGAAGATATCACTTAAATCATTGAAGAACATCAAGATCTTCCGAAGGAATGGAGAACGCATAGAGATCACCCGATAGATAAAGTTATTGGTGATATTAGCCAAGGCGTTGCAACTCGACTAAATCTTAAGGATGCTTGTCTCAACATGGCTTTTGTGTCTCAAATTGAACCAACCAAGATTGATGAAGCCTTAGGCGACGACCAATGGATTGTAGCGATGCAAGAAGAACTCAATCAATTTGAAAGGAATCAAGTTTGGAGCCTCGTACCAAGACCGGACAACAAGCACATCATAGGAACGAGATGGGTGTTTAAGAACAAACTTGACGAGAATGGAATCATAGTTCGTAACAAAGCAAGATTGGTTGCACAAGGCTACAACCAGGAGGAAGGAATTGATTTTGATGAAACGTTCGCTCCGGTAGCAAGGTTAGAAGTAATTAGATTATTACTTGCTTATGCTTGTTCTATGAATTTTCAATTGTTCCAGATGGATGTCAAAAGCGCTTTCCTGAATGGATATATCAATGAAGAAGTCTACGTCAAACAACCTCCGGGTTTTGAAGACTTCAAGAATCCCTTGCATGTTTACAAACTAAAAAAGGCGCTCTACGGATTGAAACAAGCACCAAGAGCATGGTATGACCGCCTTAGCAATTTCCTATGTGAAAAGGGATTTACAAAAGGAAAGGTTGACAAGACGTTGTTCATAAAGAAGATTAAGGGTAACACCTTACTGGTTCAAGTCTATGTCGACGACATCATCTTCGGATCAACAAACAAAGAGCTTTGCGAAGAATTTTCACTTATGATGCAAGGAGAATTCGAGATGTCCATGATGGGAAAATTGAACTATTTTATTGGACTACAAATCAAGCAAGCAAAGGATGGCATCTTCCTCAACCAATCCAAGTACTGCAAAAATTGTTGAAGAAATTCGATATGGATAGTTGCAAGATGATGTCCACTCCTATGGGATCCGGAACGTACGTTGATCAAGATGAATCCGGTACTCCAATTGATATTACAAAATATCGAGGTATGATCGGTTCATTATTATATTTGACAGCAAGCCGTCATGACATTATGTTTAACGTTTGTTTGTGTGCACACTTTCAAGCAAGTCCAAAGGAATCACATCTCACTGCCGTGAAGAGAATCATAAAGTATCTCAAAGGGACAACGAACGTCGGATTATGGTATCCAAAAGGTAGTACTTGTTCTTTAATTGGTTATTCTGACACTGATTATGCAGGATGTAAGACCGATAGAAAAAGCATGTACGTGTCACATTCTCGGGAATGCACTAGTGTCATGGGCCTGCAAGAAGCAAGCATGTGTGGCACTCAGTACAGCCAAAGCAGAATATATTGCAGCAGGAAGTTGCTGTGCACAAATCCTGTGGCTCAAGCAACAACTCCTCGATTATGGTGTAGATCTCGGTTGCATTCCTCTTCGATGTGATAATACAAGTGCCATCAATATTACAAAGAACCCGGTCATGCATTCAAGGACAAAGCATATCGATATACGACATCACTTCCTTCGAGATCACGTACTAAATGGAGATGTAGATGTTACTTTCGTCGATACACACAATCAACTCACCAACATCTTTACCAAACCATTGGCGAAAGAACCGTTCTTCAAAATTCGACGAGAACTTGGGATTCTCGATGAAGGTGATATCTGATCTTTTCTCTGGTTTATGTATGCATAATGTATGTTTTCCAATGTTTGTGCATTCTGTTTTAGCATTTTTCCAAAATTCGCGTATGTTAATCGATTAACTTATAGGGTTAACCGATTAACACTGTTAATTTTTAAATGTGTTAACTGATTAACCTATAGGGTAACCGATTAACACTGATACTTTTTATTTTGGAAATTAATTTTTTATTGTGTTAACCGATTAACCTATATGATTAACCGATTAACACTGTTAAAAATTTTCAAAAAAAAAACAGAAACGAAAAATTAATTAAAATTTTGGAAAATTAAATGTGTTAAATGTGTTATTTATGTGTGGTTAATATTTTCTTGAACATCCAAATCACTATCCAAATAATTCTTTTTCTTCTTCTTTGACTATACTTTTGGACTTCCAACATTAAAACCCCACTCAAATAACTCCTCATATTAAATCCCATATCCTCCATTTCTCTCATCTCCATCAAACCCTAAAATCCAGAACCCTCAGAATCTCTCAAACTTCATCCATGGCATTATCTCACAAAGGAAAGGGAAAGCTACCAGAAAATGACTCTGCATCAGATGGTGACAGCATTCCTATGGAGACAACCAAGAAACGCCGGATGGATTTCAAGGTTCGTGTCCGTCATATTTTGTCGGTAAAGTACGTAAATCTTAAGGTTTTTCCTGCTTCATCCTTTGATTTTCCTATTCTGCTCAAATATCAGAAGATAGATAAGTTTGTTCCTGATTCTGGGAATTGTTACCATGATTTGGTTAAAGCATTTTTGAATAAGTTATCTGTGTATTTGAATGCTGACGATGAGCACATTATGGAAACCACTGTTCGAGATTGCTTCTTGAAAGAGAATCTGACAGATATTGTTGCAAAGTTGAAAATTCCATCCTCTGTCTACTTTCTCCGGAAAGGAGTTAACCACGTGGAAGGACCGTGGTCTAACTATGACAAAATGGAATATTATTATCAGATTTGCAGGTTTCCAAAGGAGAATGTTGTAGCAAATCAACGAACGGCTCGCATGCTCTGTTATGCGAAAAATCTGACGGTTTCAGACCGGATGCTACATTACATAATCTGCTCTGTGCTGATTCCGAAGGATTCGAATGATGCTCAGATCAATGACCTGGAAATGCAGCTTCTTTTCGCAATCAAAAACAAGATAAGGGTAAATTGGATTTTGACAATCATGTATCATCTTCAACAACAACTTTCTCTATCGACACGTCTTCCTTATACAAGGATGATTTCAAGAATCCTTGAGTTGACGGATTTGGACCTTAACAGGGAACCGTTCACCAAGATGAAACCAACAACCAATGAGATAAATGAGATCACCATTGTTAAGAACACTGGATTATCAAAGACGTTGACGACACTTATAAGTATGCAGGCGAAGGATCAGCCTCCAACCAAGCATATCTCGTTCCCGAAGGGGGTATTACAAATGAGTTTATCTATACAACTATGATGACCCAACATCGGGAAACTATGAACTATCACCGCGAAACCTCCAGGGCAATTGCTTCACTTTGCAACCTTATGTCGCACCTCGAAAATTCATTAGAACATACGACCCTCGCGCAAAAGGCGCGGAAATGCGGTTCGACAGAGTCTCCACCGAACTTTATTTTTCCCGAATAGACGGGAGAGGAAAATATCGAGAAAACCTCATAGAGCGGAAGGAACACGGCCGTCGCAACCATATTCCTGGGTTCAGGAGTCGGTTATGCGAGGGAAAGGTATTAGCACCCCTCACGTCTGTTGTACTCAACGGGAACCTCTTAATTCGAGTTGTGATGGATGTTAGCTAAGCTTAATTCTTCTCTTCTCACTACTAAATTCTAAAACGGTATTATAAAGGCTAAAGACGCTAAGGGAAAAGGGGATGGTTAGAGGATAGGGTGCTCGCCAAGGATTGGGGCCCTTGTGCCTACGTATGCTCATTCGAACGAGAATGAGAAATCAGAGCGTCGTAGTTCGACTACGGAAAATGAAAGGGGGAAATGGAAGATGGAGGGGATTGTGCTCGCCAAGATCATTGCAATCTTGTGCCTACGTATCTTACATTCTAACGAGAATGAAGAATCAGAGCAGTCGTAGTTCGTGGTAACGACCACGAAAGAAACGGGTTTGAATGATTTGAAGGTGGGTATGTGTCACTACTGCGAAAATCGGCGCCGGCTATGACAGAAGAGTCTCCACCGTGCGTTATTTATCCCAAAAGAGGGAAAGGAAACGCTCAGAGAAAACCTAACGCAAAGAGGGAAAGGAATGGTCATCGCAACCAAATCCTGGATTCGGGAGTCGGTTACGCAAGGGGAAGGTATTAGCACCCCTCACGTCCGTCGTACTCGATGGGATCCACACTTGTTTTCTATCTAAGGGTGTGTTTATCTATCTACTCTAAAGGTTTGGTCTAAAAAGAAAATAAAATGACTCGGCAAAGTATCGCACTTTATGCCTACGTATTCCCGTCTGGAACGAGAAATCAGAGTCAACGTAGTTCGCTTAACTACGGGTTATAGGGGAAGGTTGCTCGCCGAGATATCGCATCTCGTGCCTACGTACTTTCATACGGCATGAAAGATCAGAGCAAACGTAGTTCGGGCTATGGAAGACACAAGTTTGTTCGATAATTTTTTATCTCCTTATGAAAGGGTTTTCCAGATTAAGGGTCCAAGAGGACAAAAACAGAGTTTGAATGTTTGTTTGAATCTTTTACGAAAGAAATGTTTTTTAGGATGTTCGCAATCTCCATCACACTAGAGACTATGACCTAGGAGTGAAAGCTTCGCACGTCACCCAAAGGGTACCACACTAAACATCCAGATTACTGGAGAGAGACCCTCCACCAACCTTTTCCCAGATAGCTTGAGGCTCATAATGTACGACTTCAATTAACCTTATTACTGTATTTTTGAATTGTTTTGAGATGAGAAGAGAAAGACGCCTGTCGCTACGCGAAAAATGACACAGAGTCGCCACCGGATTTTATTTATCCCAAGGAGGGAAAGGGAAATAGCGATAAAACCTTTGGAGAAAGAGCGTAGTCATCGCAACTAAGTCTTAGGGTTCGGGAGTCGGTTATGCGAGGGGAAGGTGTTAGCACCCCCTCGCATCCATCATACTCGATGGGAACCTCCTAGATTGTTTGGCGTGAACGGGTGTTTTGTTCTAAGAGTTTGCTTGTTTAAAAAAGAGGGGTTGGTTTATTTATTTTAATGCTCGCCAAGGATTGTGGCCCTTGTGCCTACGTATCCTCACTTAAAAGAAGTGGAGAATCAGAGCTCCGTAGTTCGGAGGCTTGTGAAATTGTTGTTTGTTGGTTGATTTTATACCTTGAAAAAGGGTTTTTGAATTGACGCCCTAAGGCAAAAATAAGTTTGATGAGTTGATGTTATTTTTAAGTTTCTTAAGAGAAATTGTGCTTGATTAGGATTATACACAAAAGACTTTGGATAGAAATGATTGTTTCGAATAACCAAGTCGAGCGCCCTGTATCCAAAACATTCAGAATGAGTGTAGGAGGACTCCATTCTCATTCCTTTTCCACCACTTTAAAGTTCGTACTGCATAATTCTAATCGTTTATGTTATTGTGTTTTTGGATTTTTATGAGAAAGAGAACCACTTGACGTTGAATCAAGGTTTATTGTTGGTAAAAGTAGTTGAGGTGATACGAACAAGGTTGATGGCGGACGCACAAGGCGGCCGACTTACAAGGGTTGAAAATGGCTCGATAAAATTGAGAGTTTGTTTTTTCTTTAAAAAAAGGTTTTTTGGAATCAAAGGCCAACAAGGACCACAACAACATTCACATACGAAAAACATAAAAACATATCGGGTTAGTCACATAAAAAAAATTGAGACATGCAATAAAAAGAAAAAAAAATTTGGAGGTAAAATATCAAAAAAAGTAGCAAAACAGTGGTATAACACGGGTGGCCGTGTTGTGTGACACGGACCGTGTCATAGGGTATCTGCAGTGTGAGTTTTAGGGCATGACAGAGGTGCAACACGGGTGGCCGTGTTGTGTGACACGGCCCGTGTTGTAAAGTCTGGGTGAAAAATGATTTTTTAGGGCAAACAGAGGTGCAACACGGATGGCCGTGTTGTGTGACACGGCCCGTGTTGTGATGCCTGGGGTTTTTGGATGCTAAAACCTCAAACAGAGGTGCAACACGGGTGGCCGTGTTGTGTGACACGGCCTGTGTTGTATGACACGGGTGGCCGTGTTGTGTGACACGGCCCGTGTCAGGCTTCCAGAGTGAAAAACCTAACTTTTTCTATGTTTTTCTTTCATTTTTGTGTTTCTTAAGAACGATTTCTTGGTCCCTTTGGAACCTTACATGATACATACAATACAACAACACATAAAAGAGTAAACAAAATGAATGTAAATAGCAAAAAAGTAAAGAGAGAAAGGTTGGAGGAAATGGATACCCAAGAGCTTTCTATCCTTCTTGCAAGTTCTCCTTGGTCTTGGTTGAAAGTACTTCACTCCCCTTCACTCTATGTTGTGAAAGTTTTGTTTCTCTATGATCCTCTTGGTTCTATATCACTCTCTTTTTCTGATTTGCAAAGCTTCCTATTTTTCTGGTTTTTAGGGTTTTGTTTGCTCTCTCTCTTTTCTGGTTTTTGCCAATGTGTGTAGAATGGATGTTCAAAGAATGAAGAGTTATCCATTTTTGTTTACAGCCCCCTCCTCTTATCTCAGCTCCTCTAGGGTTTTCACTTCTCCCCACATATCAGATTTTTCATGGAGTGGTGTCTCCTACCACCTTTCCTCATGCCACTCTCTTTCTTTCCATTTCCATGCAAGAGCTATGCTGCATTTTTGCTGTTGCACTTTGCCTATGCTATTTTTCTGTAGCACCTTGTGCCTTGCACCCATTTTGTTGGTTTGTGTTTGGACAGCTCCTCTTGGTCAATGCCACCAACTCTTGACAGCATTTTGAAAATTCTGATATGTAGAAGCATTGTCACATTTTATTCCCTTGGTCTTGTGACATGTGATCTTGTGACATGAAGAAATTTGTCACCTCTTGCATGGGACTGTTTTGCCATGATTAAACATGCATATTCTTGGTCTTAAAACATTCCAATCTTGATTTAATCCTTGCATGTTTCTTGGATGTTTGTAAACATAATGTAGACTTGGTGTGGTATTACCATAACATGAATTTGACTAGAGACTTGAATGAAGTATTAGAAATAAATTAATTTCTAAACATTACTTAGAGTTGGAAATCTTGCAACAAATTACATTCTTGTAATGTCATAAAACTTCTCTTTGTAATATTCTTGCCTTTAATCTTGAATTCATGATGAATTTCCTTAGAACCATTAAGCTTGAAATGGATGAAGTCTTGAATTATGGACTTGTAATCTTGACTCATGCTTTGCAAATTTGGACTCCACTTGATCAAGGATTTATAACAAAATTGGATGAAGCAATCTTGAGTCATGCCTTGCATTTCATGGTCATTAGGAATATATCTTGAATATCCTAATATTTTGTCAAGTAACTTCTTCTTGGAGAAATCCACATGAGTAGACTTTCCAATTTAGGTCAAACCTTAGATAATGAACCTTTTCTGCCATGTAGTTCAAGATAGACAAGTTATCTAATTTGAAATGGAAAATGACAAATCGACCCAATCCGCACCCACATGCTCGATATGCCATAAAATGATGTATGGTATGGCGAATGTAGGGTATAAAGGCTAAAGGCGAAAATGAGGGTGTGACAGCTGCCCCTATTTAATCCTCTTGGACCTGAATGTCTGGAGGGTAAAGGTGCTCGAACATTCATGGTAGAAGAGAATTAAATACTAGAATACCCGGGATTTTCGACTGGAGAGGTATGGGGTGAAAGTAAATAGTCAACGAGATGACTTGAAAAAGGTTTCTTGTTATTGGAGAAGGGGTATGAGGGATATGATGATATGCTTGAGATGCAATGCTGAATGAACATGAGTGCTTTGTCAGCCGGAAGAGGAGGCACCTCGTAACATGGAAACATAATTGGCCAAGAGATATTCCTTCTATAAAAGATAGAGAGGACTCAAGAAATGGATTGTGAGATATTCCTTCTACAAAAGATAGAGAGGACTCAAGAGATAACAATGAGATATTCCTTCTACAAAAGATAGAGAGGACTCAAGAGATGGTTTTTTTCTCTTACAAAAGGCAAGGAGGACTCCTGAACAAAAGGTTTGGAGAAAATGCTTCCTTCTACAAAAGGTAGAGAGGACTCCGAAACAAAAGGTTTGAAGACAAGTATTCCTTCTACAAAAGGTAGAGAAGACTCCCTTGGGAGAGTACGGTCGTATTTCCTTCTGTCACGGCAGAAAGGACTCCAGAACAAAAGGTTAGGAGAAAATGTTCCTTCTACAAAAGTTAGAGAGGATTCCTGAACAAAAGGTTAGGAGAAAAGTTCCTTCTATAAAAGGTAGATAGGAAACTCTCTTAGGAAAGGATGATCGTATTTTCTTCTACGAAAAGCAGAAAATATTCCTGAACAAAAGGTTAGGAGAAAATGTTCCTTCTACAAAAGTTAGAGAAGATTCCTGAACAAAAGGTTAGGAGAAAAGTTCCTTCTACAAAAGGTAGATAGGAAACTCTCTTAGGAAAGGATGATCGTATTTTCTTCTGCGAAAAGCAAAAAATATTCCTGAACAAAAGGTTAGGAGAAAATGTTCCTTCTACAAAAGTTAGAGAGGATTCCTGAACAAAAGGTTAGGAGAAAAGTTCCTTCTACAAAAGGTAGACAGGATACTTACGAAAGGTAAGCTAACAAGAACCTGTACAAAAGGTACGAGAGGTCTTATTAAAGGTAAGTTGAATCTTTTGCAAAAGGCAAGACAGGGATATTTTGAAAGGACTCACAAAAGTAAGTTGAGGGCAATAACCATCCTCCTGCAATAGGTAGAGGAGACTTGTATAGGGTATTGGAACATCATTTGACCTCACAGGCACCACGACAAAGATGACATTCTTTAAGTATGGTAACCATTCATTTCTTGGCCACATAGGCATCAAGCGTCCAAATAGATCGAAGATACCCAAGACAAAGTTTTGTCGCATGTAAAAGACAGCGAGAAACGCTTACAAAAGGGAAGCGAAGGGAAAAGATTTCACGCAAAAGGCAATGAAATCCCTTACGAAAGGTAAGGTGATAAGACAATCTCATGTAAGGCTCAAAAGGACTTACAAAAGGTAAGTGAATGGATAAACACTCCAAAAGGATCCTGCCAGGATTTCCACAGGAAATTCACATCTTTGAGAATGAATGGCTAAGCACATGTAATGATGCAGTATGTATGCAAAAATGTCAGGGACGTAAGGACGTGAAGGTTAGGGGTGATAATTTATGCCAAGTGATTGGGCTTTGATTTGGGGCGTCGAGTTTTGACTTCCCAACATCCTCGTGACGGAATTTGGATAATCTCCAGATGGTCTTATCAGACAAGCTGTGCTGGCCAATCAGGTTGCCCTTGATTTGGTCAAGTTCCCGACGAACTTTATGATCAGACGATGCTTAGGGTACACGTGCGCCTATTAGAGATCGCTTTTATTCTTCATACACCTAGGTCGAAGAGCAACTTTATGCTTTCTTTTGTTATTATTATCGGTATCCCATAATTTTTCAATGTAATATTTATTAAGAATGAAAATTCCACTTTTTGCAAACATAGAAGAAAATAAATGTGACACACGAATTGATGAAAGAGATTTTTATTGATGATAAAGTGACCCATAATGGGTAATTTTACATAAGGATACAATTCCTAAAAGAGGTAATTGCAAAAAATATGATAAAAAGCACAGTGGCAATGTGAAAAAAATCGGATTTCCATTGAGTTCCAATTCTGCTATGATCCCTATGGCCTTGAAGCTTCTCGTACATTTCCTCTGAGGAAGGTGGATGAATTGATCTTCCCCATGTGATTCTCTTGATTCGGATGATGAGCTCACAGACTTTTCGCAGACCTCAGTCTTTTCTTTTTTAGGTCCCTAACTTTTTCCTAGACCACCCTTTCGGGTTTTCAGTCTACCGGGATACCCATTTTTTGCCTAAGTTG
>CAWUDS030003877.1:0-93711 GCA_963859935.3 Lathyrus sativus
AAGATGGATACCCAGCCCACTGTTGTTTCTGAGATTATCGGCGTTACTGTGGACCCTCTACCAAGTGTGACCGTAGCAAGGGACCCACCTTATGGTCTTGCTCCCGGTTTTGTGCCTCCTCAAGCCACTGTTCCGATTAATCAACCTGTTTAGCAAGCCGTGCCCTTGTTTTCTGAAGTTTCTAGGGGGGCTCCTATCTTTGCACCACCTGTTGTACACACTCGTGCGCAACCGTACTTCAATGAGACAGTTTTTGATAATCTTGATGAGAATGTTGAGGGTTATGAGAAACATGATAAGCTTCGTGAGGAAGTAAACACTATCGTCCAGAGATTGAAAAAGGTAGAGGGTGATCAAATTTTTGGGACTGCTGCAAGGGATGTTTGTTTGGTCTCAGGTTTGGTTATTCCCCCGAAGTTCAAAACTCCGAACTTCGATCGTTATGAAGGTGCCACTTGTCCTAAGAGTCATTTGATCATGTATTATCGCAAAATGGCTGCCCATGTTGAGAATGATAAACTGATGATTCATTGCTTCCAAGACAGTTTGAAGGGTGCTTCTTCCAAGTGGTATTTAACTTTAGACCAGTCTCGCATTAAGAGTTTTCAAGATTTATCTGACGCTTTCATCAAACACTACAAGTACAACATGGATCTGGCTCCTGACAGAAGACAGTTGCTGAGTATGTCACAAAAGAATTCTGAGTCATTCAAAGAATATGCCCAAAGGTGGAGAGAGACTGCTTCACAGGTAGAACCTCCTTTGACCGAGAAAGAATTAGCTGATTGGTTTGTCGACACGGTTCGTCCAGAATTTTACGAGAGAATGGTGGGTAGTGTGACTTCAAATTTCTCCGACATCGTTGCTGTGGGTGTCAAGATTGAATTGGGTATGAAGAGTGGTAAAATGACAAATAATCATGGCGCTTCTAAGGATCAGCCGAAGAAACCTCCGTATAGCTCCCAGAAAAAGAAGGAGAGTGAGACTAATGCTATATCCTCTGGTAGACCAAGGGAACGCTTTTATCGGCATCCGCAAGGTTATGCTCAACCTCAAGGGTACCCAGTCCAATATGCTCAACAACCCTATGTGGCAGCTATTACTCCTTCTTTCAATCAACAGGTTCCTATGTATCAACCTATGCAACAACCTCCTGTTTATCCGCCTCCTATCAACTACCTACAGGCGCCCAACGCTCCTGCTCCTCAACAGCCAAAGAGTCCGGCTCCTCGCCAGAATATGCCGAACAGAAGAACGTATAAACCTTGTCCGCCGATTCCAATGACTTTTACCGAGTTGTATCCCTCTTTGGTCAAGCAGGGTCTCATCACTACTCGGGCTTTGGGTCCGCCTCCTAATCCTCTACCCGCCAATTACAACGCCGCCGCTCATTGTTTATTTCATGAGGGTGCGCCTGGTCATGATCTGGAGAATTGTTATGCTCTCAAAAATATTGTTAGAGATTTATTGGAAAAGAAGATTTTATCATTTGAGGATCCTCAACCAAATGTTAAGAAGAACCCTTTTCCTAACCATGAGAGTGTCAATGCCATTAGTGCTGATTCGGGAGAAGGTTATGCCCTTGACGTTGAACAGATTAAGACTCCCCTCAAGATGTTCCATTCGAAGCTGTTTGAAGCTGGTTTAGTAGATACTTCCCACGTTGCATGCGTAAGTTGTGAAGCCAGTATTAAGGGTTGCATGTTGGTTCAGAATGATGTTCAGAGGTTAATTAATGAGGGTGTTTTACAAGTGACAAGCCAAGCCAAGAAGGATGTAGTCGCTGTAGTTGAGCCTGTCTTCCATCAGCCTGAATCAAAGGGTAAGGTACCAGTGTTTAATTTATCAGGGGCAGGCTCCGCCAACCTCGTGTTCGATATACCAAGGTCGTATATCCCTGAAGTGAATCAGCCTAAGCCTATAGTTATTCGAAGACCGAGTCCGTTTCCTTTCAGTGATCCTAAAGCTGTGCCTTGGAAATATGACGTGACGACGATTGACAAGGAGTCCGGGAAGGTTATTCCAAATGAAGAGGTTAAGGGCACGGTGACCAATATCGCAGAGGTAAGCAGGATGACTCGCAGTGGCCGTGTGTATACTCCCCATTCCAATGAGGTCCCACCTAAGGAAACGACTAGTACCCCGATGCCTGCCAAAGACAAAGGTAAAGGAGCCGTCACGAATGATGAAGATGCCGAATTTTTGAGGATCATCAAGAAAAGTGACTATAAAGTTATCGATCAACTTCATCAGACTCCTTCCAAGATCTCGATTCTATCTCTGTTAATGAGTTCACCCGCTCATAGGATGGCCTTGCAGAAGGTTTTGACTCAAGCACATGTGGATCAAGATATTAGCACCAGTCGGTTTGATAGTGTGATTGCCAATTTAACCGCCTGTAACACCCTCAGTTTCAGCAATGAAGAGTTACCGAAGGAGGGTCCGAACCATAATCGTGCTTTACATATATCGGTGAAATGTCAGGAGGACAATTTAGCGAGAGTGCTAGTGGACACCGGGTCTTCTCTGAATGTTCTACCCAAGAGGGTTCTTGATAAGTTGGCTTGTAAAGAGACTGCGCTGAAACCTACACCTTTGGTTGTCAAGGCTTTCGATGGCTCTCGTCGATCGGTAATGGGGGAGGTTGAGCTACCTATCCTGATCGGTCCGCAAGTTTTTAATATCACGTTTCAAGTCATGGACATTAATCCCAATTACAGTTGTTTACTTGGAAGGCCGTGGATCCATGCCGCTGGGGCAGTGACCTCAACGTTACATCAAAAGATGAAATTCGTGATCGATGGAAAGTTGGTTATTATACACGGTGAGGAGGATCTGATGGTCAGTAACCTGTCCTCTTTCCGTTACATCGAGGCCGATGAGAATGCTTTAGACATTTCCTTTCAAGCACTTGAGATCGCCAATGCTGTTCTGCTAGAAGTCGAAGAGACAGTGGGTCAGGGCAATCCATCTTTTGCATCTCTGAAGAGTACCAAATCAACAATTGACAGGGGCATTCCTGAAGGTTGGGGAGAGGTAATTGATGTCAAGACCAAGACTGATCGCTCTGGGTTGGGTTACAAACCAACTCAGAATGGAGCTGCCACAACTGTCGAAGGGCGTCCGAAGGTTATCCAAGAAGTATTTGTCAGCGGAGGTTTCCAAGTCAATGCCATCAGCGACTGTGAAGAAAATGAAGAGCTGAGCAACCTGGTGTTTAAGGGTGATGCAGTTTTGAACAACTGGGAGGCCGTAGAGATCCCTGTTATTTTTCCTTTGTCAAAGTAATTTTTTTTTTTAAAAAAAAAAAGTTCCATTTACATTTCAAATAAAAATCCGTAGCTCTGCCCAAGGCTATAGGGTCGCTTTTATTGGGCCACCTTTCATTTCTAAAAGGATATTAATAAAAGCAGTTTGTTCAATTCCACTTTGGTTCATTTGCGTTTTTCGTTTTCACTTTTAAAAATGAAATTGGCAACCTTTCTTCCAAAAAATAATAATAAAAAAAACAGCATTTCATTCTTACATATCTTCGAGCATTTTAATTAAGTAAGCCTTCCATCATGCAGAGATATCGTAAACCTTGTTGGATCCAATGACTTTGCTGACACTCCTGACTGGGATGCACCCATCAATCAAGCTGAGGACGAGGGTGAAGAAGATTTTGAAGTACCCGCTGAACTGACAAGATTGATTGAGTACGAGTACACAGAGCTTCAACCGTATAAAGAGCAGGTGGACTTAATTAATCTTGGTACAGATGAGAACAAGAAAGAGGTCAAGATTGGTGCAATGCTGGGGACAGAGGTTAGGCCGAGGTTGATTGAGTTGTTAAAGGAGTATATTGATGTGTTTGCGTGGTCGTATCAAGATATGCCGGGCCTGAACACGGATATTGTTGTTCACAAGTTGCCGCTTAAGCCAGATTGTCCGCCTATCAAACAAAAGCTTCGAAGAACGAGACCCGACATGGCTTTGAAGATTCGAGATGAGGTTAAAAAGCAGTTGGATGCAGGTTTCTTGGCAGTCGCAAAATATCCAGATTGGGTTGCCAACATTGTGCCAGTGCCTAAGAAGGACGGTAAAGTTAGGATGTGTGTAGACTACCGGGATCTGAACAAAGCAAGTCCAAAAGACGACTTCCCGCTGCCACATATTGACACACTGGTAGACAATACGGCCAGTTTTGCGTTGTTCTCATTTATGGATGGGTTCTCCGGCTATAATCAGATCAAGATGGATCCCGACGATCGAGAGAAGACTACTTTCATTACTCCTTGGGGAACCTTCTGCTACAAAGTCATGCCCTTCGGTTTAAAGAATGCAGGGGCAACTTACCAACGTGCTATGACCACTCTCTTTCATGATATGATGCACAAAGAAATTGAGGTGTATGTGGACGATATGATAGCCAAATCTCAGAGTGAAGAGGAGCATTTAGACCATTTGGCGAAGCTGTTTGAACGACTCAGGAAATATCAGTTGAAATTGAATCCTGCAAAATGTACCTTCGGTGTCAGATCTGGAAAACTGCTTGGTTTCATTGTTAGCCAGCGAGGGATTGAGGTGGATCCTGACAAAGTCCGAGCCATTCAAGATATGCCGGCTCCGCGAACCGAGACGCAAGTTAGGGGTTTTCTGGGACGTCTGAATTACATTTCCAGGTTTATCTTTAATATGACCGCTACTTGTGAGCCGATATTCAAGTTGCTTTGCAAGGGGCAGACAGTTGAGTGGAACCCTGATTGTCAGAAAGCGTTTGAGAAGATTAAGGGTTAGTTGCAAGATCCCCCTATTCTGATCCCGCCCGTACCTGGAAGACCGTTGTTTATGTACCTTACTGTTCTCGAGAAGTCTATGGGTTGTGTGCTTGGACAACATGATGAGACTGGGAAAAAGGAACATGCAATTTATTACCTGAGCAAGAAGTTTACCGATTGCGAAAACAGATACTCACCATTAGAGAAAACTTGTTGTGCATTGGCATGGGCCGCTAAGCGCCTTCGGCAGTATATGGTCTGTCATACCACGTTATTGATTTCTAAAATGGATCCGATCAAGTATATTTTTGAAAAACCTGCTCAAACCGGGAGGCTAGCCCGTTGGCACATGTTGTTATCCGAATATGACATCCAGTATGTATCCCAGAAGGCGATTAAGGGTAGTATTTTATCTGATTATCTTGCAGACCAGCCAGTTGAAGATTATGAACCTCTTAAGCTCGATTTTCCTGATGAGGATATTTTGTTGATTAAAAGAGATTGTGAAGAGCCAGATCCGAGCGAAGGTCCAGAACCAGGTCTTTGGTGGAAGATGATGTTTGATGGTTCCTCAAATTTCAATGGGCATGGTATAGGCGCCGTTTTGATGAACCCAAAGGGTGGATTTACTCCATTTACAGCAAGGTTGGACTTTGAGTGTACTAATAACGTCGCAGAGTATGAAGCGTGTATCCTCGGCCTCGAAGCAGCGATTCACCTCCGAATCAAACTTCTTAAAGTAAGTGGTGACTCAGCCTTGGTTATCTACCAGGTACAAGGCAAATGGGAAACGAAGAATGAGAAGTTAATCCCTTATAAAGACTATATTATTGAGCTGATCAAGTATTTCGACGAGATAGAGTTCGAGCATGTTCCTAGATCCGAGAATCACGTAGCTGATGCATTAGCCATGTTAGCATCCATGTGGAAAGTTAAGTTCGTTAATGAAGCACCTCTTATCCATATTGAGCGCAAGGTTGAGCCCGCTTATTGTCAGATGGTCGAAGAAGTTGAGGCGGATGAAAAGCCTTGGTTTCACGATATCAAGAACTATCTCGTCAAGCAAGAGTATCCTGATGGTGCTACTGGTCTGGACAAAAAGACATTGAGAAGATTGGCGTCCAAATTCTTTATCAGTAACGGTGTGCTATACAAGAGAAATCATGACATGGTCCTGCTCAGATGTGTTGATAAACGGGAAGCGGACATGTTACTACAGGAAATTCATGAGGGGACCTTCGAAACCCATGCCAATGGTTATGCTATGTCCAAGAAGATGTTAAGGGCTGGGTATTACTGGTTAACCATGGAAGCCGACTGCATCCAATACGCTAGGAAATGCCATAAGTGCCAAATCTATGCTGATAAAGTGCACGTACCTCCGTCACCGTTGAATGTTTTGTCTTCACCATGGCCGTTCTCTATGTGGGGCATTGACATGATTGGGGCAATTGAGCCGAAATCTTCTAATGGACATCGTTTTATCCTCGTTGCTATAGATTATTTCACTAAGTGGGTAGAGGCTGCCTCCTACACCAACGTGACCAAGCAAGTGGTTGCCCGCTTCATCAGGAAAGAAATCATCTGCCGTTATGGAGTCCCAAGCCGGATAATAACTGACAATGGCACCAATCTGAATAATAAGACTATGAAAGAGTTGTGTGATAACTTCAAGATCACTCACCACAATTCTTCTCCGTACCGTCCTAAGATGAATGGAGCCGTTGAAGCTGCAAATAAGAATATCAAGAAGATCCTGCAAAAGATGGTTGTGACTTACAAAGATTGGCATGAGATGTTACCGTTTGCTTTGCATGGATACAGAACCTCGGTGAGAACTTCGACAGGGGCAACACCTTTCTCACTGGTATATGGAATGGACGCCGTGCTCCCCATCGAAGTAGAGATACCTTCGCTAAGAGTGTTAATGGAGGCTGAACTTGAGGAAGCTGAGTGGGTTCAAGACAGATTGGATCAGTTGAATCTCATTGACGAGAAGCGTTTGACAGCCATGTGCCATGGGCAATTATATCAGAAACGGATGAAGAGAGCGTTTGATAAGAAGATCCGTATCCGTGAGTTCCGTCAAGGAGAGCTCGTACTCAAAAAGATCTTGCCAGTACACAAAGATATGCGTGGAAAGTGGATGCCCAATTATGAAGGCCCGTTCGTTGTAAAGACTGTCTTCTCCGGAGGGTCTCTAATACTTACGACAATGGACGGTGAAGAACTAGCACATCCCGTGAATTCTGATGCAGTCCGAAAATATTATGCCTAAAAACCCGCTAAGTCGAAAACCTGCAAAAGGCGACTTAGGCAAAAGTAAGGGTTGAAAAAAAAAAAAAAGAAATAATAACAAAAGCTCGCTAAGTTGAAAACCCGAAAGGGCGGCTTAGGCAAAAAAGAGCGTCCCGGTGGATTGAAAACCCGAAAGGGCGGTCCAGGCAAAAGTTAGGGACAAAGGCATTTCATTGCATCAGAAGACACTGATTATCTCGAACACACTTTCCGCATGAGAGCCATGTTTCAGTTCTTTCATCCTTGCCCAAAGCAAGATTCTGGATTAGTCTTAGTTATTAGTGTCAGTAGGTGTCATTGGATTCAATGTAACCTTTTCCCATGTTGCCAATTTTAAAACATAATCATCTGTGGAGCTATGCCTTCAGCAAGCAGCCACCCTTTAATAAAAGATACCATCTCGTTACTTACATTCCTTGGTGCATTGCTCTTTATTTTCTATTTGTTATGCAAAATGCGTTTATTCCTAAAATTTGAAAATGAAAGGTGCATTGTAGATTTTTCAAAACTGTTTTTCAAAAAAACAAAACAAATTTGAAATGTAATAAATTACTTTGACTAGTGGAAATTCCGACAGGATCTCTTCATTCCCCGGAAATATCATTATTGCAGAAACACTTTCAAACCATTGCCCAGTGATAGTCCCCAGAGAGACTATAAGCTGACAACTTTTTCTTGGGTAACTCGAAAGTGTCCCTCAGGTTTTCTTCTCCCCGTGTGAAGACGTGATACTGTGCACCCAAGCAGATTACCTTCTCCCCAGAGAATTCAGAATTTTAAAACCAGATTTGGTTCTACCATTGATCCTTCTCACCCATGATTGACGTATTGGTTGCAGAGAATGCAGGGTACCTCCGTCGAGATGTTTATTTCATCTCTCGTCCCGTCTCTAGTCAGTTTCGTCAGCATACGCAAGGGCATAAGCATCACATGCCTATTTTATTACATACTCATTACATATTCATTACATACTCATTACATACTCATTTCATAACATCTTGCATACATAAACATTAACATACATAGATATTAACATACATTCACATTAACATATGCAGTAGCATTCACAGGTTCATTATGTTTCACCATCATTTGGTTGTTACCGCCGAGTAACTGGGTTCGTCCATTCTCTCCAAATAGATTGTCAGCCTTAAGCATAAAATACATATGTGTTTCCAGTTTCCCCACAGAGCTCGATCCTCGTGGATGACGGTTACTTCAGCTATCTTTCCTCACCAGGATAAGATATTTACCCTTCGAGTTCATTCCCTCGATGGAGTCTTGATTACCAGTCTTCTTTCTAGCTCGATCCTAGATTTAATCTCAGTCATGTCGGTAGTCAAGCCCAACCGGACGTGCATTTATTTTGCACCTTCTGAAGGTTTCCACCATACCATGACAGATACGCGACTATCTCGTTTGAGAAGTTTATCACTGTACCCGGACGTGCATTTATTTTGCACTATCTTTCAAGAAAATCAACTGCAATCCTTTACAAATACACGCCAGTTCACGCCTGGAAAATATATCAGTACAACACTTTACAATCCTACATGTTACAACCCTTTACACTTTACATCTTACAGCATCAACATACGAAATTTCTCACCTAAGAAGCCGATCCAATCTTCGTTATGACTCGCAGCAAATGGCCATCTCCATGGAGCAGTTGGGCTTCCATTTCCCTGCCGTCTTGAGGTTTGAACCAAATCGTATTCAGGAGAGCACGATCTTGAGTTACGGGGAGGTTTGAGCAGTTTCATATTCAGGAGAGCACGATTCTGAAGTTATGAAGAAGTTCATTTATCCTTTAGTAAAAGAAGGAGCGGAATCATATTCAGGAGAGCACGATTCTGAGTTATGAGGAAGTTCAGTTTGGCCGTTTTTTCAGGAGAGCACGATTCTGAAGAATGAAGAAATTTCAGGAGCCGAATCATATTCAGGAGAGCACGATTCTGAGTTATGAGGAAGTTCGATTATCCACTTTCATATTCAGGAGAGCACGATTCTGAAGTATGAGCATATTCAGTCATCCAGTTTCATATTCAGGAGAGCACGATTCTGAAGTATGAGTATATTCAGTCACCCGGTTTCATATTCAGGAGAGCACGATTCTGAAGTATGAAGAAGTTCAGTTTACCCGTTTCATGTTCAAGAGAGCACGATCTTGAAGCAGTTTATTTATCCTTCAGTAAGAGAAAAATCAGAATCGCATTCCAGGCGCCGACCTTAAAATGCGAGAAGATTTATTTATCAGATAAGCAGCAGCCTCTTTATTTGAGTGCTTATCCATTTTTGCATATAAGTCCCTTCCAACGATAAGTGACCGTTCTCCCTCGAGAAGCTTATCCGGGCAGTTCCCCTCAAAGTCCATTTATTGTGGCATACAGTCGGTTTTACCCTGTATATTTGCTACGGATTCCCGAAAAGTCCGTTTGATCGTGTCACGAGAGATAGTTTACAGAAGCTTGGATGTTATTCTTTGCTCAATGCTCCAGCATTCTATAAGCGATCTTGCAATCGTACGCGATTCAGTTTTTATCCTTTAGATTCCCCAGTGGAGGCCGTCTCACAGATGTCATTTCCATTTGCGAATCTCGTCCCCAAAGTGACAATTGGTCATTCGCACCAGTTGACTACCGTTTTTAGATTTCCCCAGTGTTGTACTGTGTCTCAGCGCGTCGTTTCCCCCAGTGAGTTCTTCTCAGGGTGTCTATACCGTTATTGTCGTGTTTCGTCAGCATTTTCGCATTCATCATTCCAGCATACGTAGCACCATCTGCATTAAGTCGTTCCCGTTTTGTCCATAGCATTGCATATCGTCGCATATAAGGGCAAAATTTTCGGTTATCTATATTTAAATCTCTCCACCATGATTCCTCGAGTCTCCGCCACTCAAATCATCCGGTGTAGTTATTTAAATAGGGGCAACTGTAATACCCCAAATTTTACCCTCATATTTAGTCGGTCATTTCGCATATCATATCATCTGCGCATTTGCTAACCACTAACAAGACCTGAAGGTGTTTGTTTTGCCAGAAATACCCCAGGGGCGTTTTGGTCATTTTTGAAGCATAGTTCGTAATGTTGGGCGTAGTGATGTTTTTTGAGGCGTTTATTTATGTGGGTTTGATATCAAAGTCTGATCTGTGGAACAGGGTTTAACAAGAAATCATTCTTCTTTCTTCCAGAGGGAAAACGGTGAAAACTTCGACTGATTAATGGAACTTATTCATGCAATGGTTGGATCGAATTAATTCCAGGATATTTGACTAGTGAGATTTAATCGGATGTTGAGGTGTTTGCAAATTAAAGCATGGAGAAGCAATTGGGAAATGATTTTAATAGAATATGTGAATTTTATTCATAATATTTTATTATCATTATTACAAGTTTGCAAAGTGAATCACAAAGAAGAAATGATTTGGATAAAAAATGTTATTTATTCATAATATTTTTTTTTGTTATAAGTTACAAGGAATTACATTAAAGTTCTAAGGAATTACATTAAAGTATCTATCCTAAATCCTAAGAACGTCTAAGTGTCTTCATGCTGTCTTTAAGCTTCGCCGCAAATCTCGACTAACCTGCACATCAAAGCAAAACAAGCAATATAGAAAATGTTAGAGGTTTTGACACTCTCAGAACAGTGTCATCATCGAGTGCCGGGAGGGCACGACTAAAGCCGCATCCTACTCCCGTTACCAATCTGAGCCATCGGCGTCAGATCAGGTAGTTATTGTTCTTATCATAAGGGACTGTCGAGAGATGAAGAGTAAAAAGAAGTTTCGGGTCGAAATGGATTTTGCCGAAGGATTGCTTCGAAACCAGTACGTAATTGGAATCTATCAAGTAAATCCGGATGCCAACAGATTGCTAATTAGATCCATGGATAATCCACAACTGAATGTAGAAAATCCAAACCATACGGATGTCCCAGATCAGAGAGAGGACTTGTCTGCAAAAATCCAACAGATAATATTAGAATCAAAGTCCATATCAACATCAGCAACCCCAATTTCATAACAGAGTTTAAAACAGTTCAGTTCAAGAAACAGCAAGAACCGAATTCAGCTCACATTCATAAAACAAATGAGCTAACTGCACAAAGAAAACTGGATTACAGAACGAGACAGTGAAAGTTGTTTCGAATAAAATCGTGATGGGCCAAAGTCGACAATCAAAATATCAGAAAGACTATGGAGTCATCAAATCACACCTGCAAGTGAGGTTGTAAGAATAAGCAGATAAGTTCCCATAATCACGGTGATGTGTTAGTTCAGTTGGGATCCCAGATGTGCAAAGCACATTGCACAAACAAGTCACAAGCTCGGTTCAACAAGAAAACCAAAGCATAAGCAGTTCATAAAAAAAGAAGGGACGATTAACAAAGTCAAGCTGTATCAGTTATGACAAATTCAATCTAACAGACGAAGCTCAGCCACCATAGGAACAACGAAATCAAATCAGTTCGAATTGCAGGTCACAAAAAAAAAACATGATGTAAGTCATAAGAATAAACCATAGCAGAAACCATAACTCTGAACCAAGTTCAAACAAACAAATACACGGCTCAGCTCAACATGATAGCCAATCATCACCACCAATTCAATCAGAAGTAGCAACATAAGCGAAAAACTAGGATTATAGCATCCTGTTCCAAATGGTTCAGACTCAGCGTCATCATTACCGCGTAACCTTCTCGGCGGCAAAGATCAAGGCAAAGTGTCCATCCTGAAAGAAGAAAAAGAAAAAGTAAGTGCCAATGGTCAGGATTGAATCAAAACAAAATCGCATCAGGAATCAAATCAGTATCCAAATTCCCCAAAAGCAATCCAATTCACATCTGCAAGAGTCTAATCAAAAGATGATCAAATCAAATTGAATCTGGGAAAAATAGAAACAAATCAAAATGAAACCATCAAGAAATCCCGTGAATTAATATCAGATGCCAATCAATCCAATCTGAAGGCAAACCATATCAGAAAATAATAGAGATTTTGATGTCAATCCTGAAGCAGACCAAAACAAAATCAGTTCAGGTTATTAAATCGAACAGGGTCAGAAGAATCAGCTGGAAATCAGAGACCCATCAATCCTAAAGGGGAAATAGGATCAGATGGAACCAAATCATATTGGAACTCATCAATCAACGAATCAGTATCAAATTCATACCAGAAAAATGAAATTTAATCTCACCGAAATACCAATCGAATCCTGAAAGAGGAATAGAGTATCCAATCGTAATCCAATCAGTATCTGAGAAAATCACAACAAAATCAAATAATATCAACACAAAATCGAATCTCAGAGTAACGCAAATCCAAGGCCCAGAAGTTAAGTTATAAAAGGGAGATCACGAGCGAAACCCTAAGGAGGAACGGGGATCGCAAACGAACAAACCCTAGGCGCCGTGAACGAAAGCTGCGAACTCAGACGAAGAACATCGTCGTCATCGTTCAAACGCACCGTGTATCATCCATCATCGGTCACGAAAGATTCGAACGAGAGACCACCAACGCCGTTTAACCAGACGACGGGCAATCTCTCGTTTTTGTGCCTCAGCCCACGCCATCATCGGCCGATTTCGCGTTAAATGTAAGCAACGGGACGTTTCATTATGAGTTTTGATGTTTTATTTCAGGAAATGAGAGACTCACGGCGCGAGGAAGAAGAAAGACGCGAGAGAGATGAAGAAGAAAAGGGAAACGGCGCGAGGACAAGTCTGGGTTTGGAAACCCTAAAAGACACTCCACCTCATGACTAACAAATGGGTTGGGTCCGGGTGTGATGACCGGCCCAACCCCCCTCCCTTTTTTTTATTTATTTTTTTATGCTGTTTTGTTTTTATTTTGTTTTATGTTTTTTTAAAAAAACCATTTTTAACATTTTAATATTATAAAATCATTTTTAAAATATAACATTTTAATTTTATAAATAAAAAAGAAACAAACAAATCTTTTTTAAAAATATAAATATTAAGGATAAATAGAAAATTTTTTTTTTTTTTTTTTATAAAAATAAAACTTTTTTTAAAAAATTTCTTTGGTAAGCCAACATTAAGTTTTTTTAAATAAAGCAATAGTAAAATCTCAATTTACATCTTCTCTGCCTACTAACGGGTGTTCACTTTTGCAGTTCATACTTATTACTATTGTGTTGAGTTTTCATTTAAGTTACCTTTATATCTGTATCTGTTTCTCAATTGTAACCTCGCGAACCTAATAATCGCGTTTACTTTTCGCATTTAAATTTCTGCATGATGTATGATTTAAATTTTTGCTGATGTATTGCAATATTTCTGTCACCTTACACCACTCCGAAGGAATTAGGTCTAGCCGTTTGACCGCCGTGTCAATAGTCCTCAACTTCAAACCCTTGCAACTACAAACCCTAATTTTCACAAATGCCTCGCCGCAGGCAAGATTACAATTTTACCCCTAGCATTAGGTCAAAGAGCCGCCGCGCTCATTTTAGGGTTTCTCGCCGCGGAATCCCTAACCTAATTTAGCCCTAATTACAACTTAACAATTCAACGTAGAGATTTGGAGTTCCTACCCTCCACGTAAGCGTGTCCTTAAGATGCGTTTATTCCCCTTGAGACCTTGACCACAGTCAAGAAGTCTCTAACCTCCCTTTTGAGGGGAACTACGATTACTCTGATTCCACTCCCGTAAGGATACGTAGGCACAAGATGCGATGTCTTGCCGAGTAAACTTAGAACTAACCCCTTAGGTCTCTTTTCTCACTTTTAATCCTTTGTACATATACCTTAAGCAAATAAATAAGGCAAATAGTAAACATTTGAACAAAAGGTTCCTGTAGAGTACTACAGAAGTTTAGGGTGCTAATACCTTCCCTAAATTTAACCAACCCCCGAACCCTAGATCTTTCCCCGCACTGTGTTTGCGATGCAAAAATAGGTTTTCCCTCTTTTGACCTTTTCCTTCGGATAAATCAAAGAGCGGTTGTGAATTGAATTGCGATTCAAACTCATTAATAGTTTGTGATCCTATTTCCACCGCAACAAGCGGGAAATATGATGAATTGGTTCGAGAACTACACAAACGAAGATATCTCAAAATACCACATCTCGGAGTAGTAGTGGTCAGTGAAGGTAGGGATAGCAAGAGAAGGATAAGAGAAGATTTGGCACGCAGTAGCATTCACACAGGTTATATCTTTCCTTCTTTCTGCCTTTTATCAAAACATTGAGGACACTGTTTGGTTTAAGTATGGGGGAATGTCACATCGCTGCGAAGAGGGGACGACAATGACAGAAGAGTCGCCACCGTTTGTTATTTATCCCAAAAAAGGGAAAGGAAACAATCAGAGAAAACCTAACGAAAACGGGAAAAGACAGGTCATCACAACCATGTCTCGGGTTCGGGAGTCGGTTACGCAAGGGGGAGGTATTAGCACCCCTCACGTCCGTTGTACTCGATAGGATCCACACTTTGTTGTCTATCTAAATGGGTGTTTACTATCTAAGCTACGGCTCAGGGACAAAAGAAAAGAAAAGAGACTTGGCATAACATCGCCGCTCTGTGCCTACGTACTCCCTCGTGCAATGGGAAAGTCAGAGTCAACGTAGTTCGGCTAACTACGGGTGAAAGTGTGGGGGAAGGTTGCTCGCTAAGACATCGTCGTATTGTACCTACGTATTCTCATATGGTATGAGAAATCAGAGCAAACGTAGTTCGGGCTAACAAGACCACAGGCTGGTTCAAGTGTTTTACCCGAGTAGGGTTAAAACTTAGCTCTAGCAGTTAGGTGTATACAGCTCGACCATTGGGGACTTAGGCGTTACCTGTTTGCGGTAGACCCAAGAGATAACAAAACTCTCTTTATGAAAAAGGTTTTCCAAATTAAGATCCCGAAGGATAAAAAAGATTGAAGTTTGTTTTTGTATCTTTTAGAGAAGAAATGTTTTGAGTTTGATTTGCGATTCCTGTTGCACTAAAGACTATGACCTAGGAGCGAATGTGTCGCATATCGCCCAAAGGGTATACACTAAACACTCTAGGCCATTGAGAGGAAACCCCCCAATTACCATTTCCCAAGTTCTTAAGGCTCGTAGCGTACAACAATCATTAGCCTTTATTAAGTATCTTGGGAGAATTTGAAGATGAGAAGAGAAAGACACTCTAAAGGGAGACTAAGATGCAACCTAATATTTTCATACAAAGTGTACCTATGATTGAGGTAAAAGGGGATTCTACCTAATGTTATCATGCATGGGTTCAAGCCTAAGGTCTATCATAATCTCAAGAGATTAGAGGTCCTAAGGGAACATGGCAAAGAGGAAAGAAGAAGAAGAAGAAAGCATAAGATAACATGAAATAAAGAAGAATGCATATGCAACGCAACACACAAGCAAAGGGAGGAAAAAGTGTGGGGTAAACACCTCCACAAGCACATTTCAACCTTTATGGATGCAAGAAAGAAATGCAAAAGGAAAGGAAGAAGAATGTACACCAAAGAGATCAAACAAAGTGCACAAACATGGGATGAAATGGGAGAATGAATCCTAGAACCATTACCATCAACCATAATGCCCAAAGGCAAGAAAAAATGAAAAGGGAAGAGGACATAATTGAATGGGAGAATGGGAGGCAATATGAGAACCAAAGGAACTCATAAGGGCACTCAACGAAAGGCAAGCCCATAATCATGTAAGAAACAAGCAAAAGAAGTCCTCAAGGAAGCGCCATTCATGACATGCTTCAAGTACCTTCAAAGGAGGGACTAAGCTATCTCAAATGGGATCCCAAAGTCATTAGACAGAGGTAGGGATGAGATAATAATGCTTCAAGTACCTCCAAAGGAGGGACTAAGCTTTCCAATGTAATTGACTACACTTCAATCAGACTTACGAAGCTCAAGTTATGTGTGAAACAAGTCGACCAATACTAAAACCCAACAGCAACACAGGTTGTGCCAGGCCCTGACGCTCGCATATAAAACCTGACAATAACACTACCAGACCATGTCTGGTGACACGGGCTGTGTCCCGTGCGACTCCAAAATATGATTCTTTTTTACTTTACATGGGATTTTCACTCTAAACTCGATTTATTCACTCTAGACTAATCCTAATTCAGTTTTAACCACCTATTATCATAGTTAATTATCTTTTATGATCGATTCGACATCCATTACTCTAAATACCATTCTCATCAACCATTAATGCCATGAATACATCAATTTGCGAGAACATTATCTCACTGATCTCACCTCAATGTTGAATCAATTCATCCACAAAATCTCAGCATAACATCAACATGTTAGTAATTCTCATGAATTCACAATATCAATCATAATACAAAGATAGAATCACAACATCACATAAAATCATCACAAGAATTCATTTAACCTAATAGAGGTTAAGGAAAACCTCAATATCTTGTTTCCAAAATACCAATTAAAGAACAAACTCCCCCTTACTTTGATCATCCAAGAGCTTCTTGAGTTCTTGGTTGTGGGAGACCCCCCTCCTTGCACTCTTTGCTCCTAGGGTTGCCTATTTTCCTTTTTCTCAGATTGATACATGATTTTTTTTTTGTTTTTTATCCTTTTCTCCTTCTCCCCTTTTTAAACTAAACTAATTCTAATTTATTTTATTTTTATCTCATTTAGCTCCCCTAATTTTTCAATTATTTCATTTTTTGGCTTCACACTAACATATAAGTCTCCAACCCCCTATTATCCTTATTAATTTTCCACTAACTCTTAATATTTCAACTATCATTATATAATTTATTTACTAATAAATTCAACATTCATATTATTTTTCCAAATAATAATAACACTAAAGTTAAAAAAATTGCTCAAACACATAAAAAAGTCAATTATTAAAATAACAAAAAAATGTGAATAAAAATTCAGGGTGTTACACTATGGTTTGATGATAATTATAAATTTGATTATGAACTTGCATTGTATAGAAAATCATGTCATAAAATGATGCTTTTCAGAAGTTCCTGATCAAGTCATTTAACTTCTTATGGAACATGCATTTTGAATTCATTTTGAACCATTTGAATGGATTTTCTTTGAGGGCAAACAAAAGGGTTAGCTGGGGAGAGTTGATAAGTTCCAAAAATATGTTAAATACATAAGCAATTATTAACTTTTATAAGAAATCAATAAAAAAAACCCTGATTTATCAATGAAAAGAGACAAAACGTCAGTTTGGACATTTTAACTATGTATTGACTAAAAACAAGTAAAAAGGATCAAGAAATTACCAAAGCAACACAAAGACCAAACCAAAGTACTTTCATAAAAAATCAAGGCCCTCTAAGCCAAGACCATAGGTGCGCTAATTAGCGAGCAAAGACGGTTCATGACTTCAGAGCTAAGTTACTTTAAGGTGAATGAAGGGTTTGGTGGCTAAGCAAGCATGGACGGTGCACTTAGAGAGCTAAGGCGGCATGGCAAGTTACAAGTAAGATAATGTTACTTAGCTCTAAAGAAATTATGTGCGCTATGCGAGCCAAAATGGTGCACTTATGAAGCATACCCTTTTAATCCCTATAAATAAGGGTGTTAAATAGTTCATTTAAGAGATATCAGCGGATTCAAGACAGTTCCTTGATAAATTAGGTTCTTACCACAAATTACAACATGAGATAATATGATAGGAAGATTGAGGTCATAAGTGTTGTTTTATGAGTCGTCAACATATGATGTTTAACTTCTTTCTTCTATGGTTTAATTGTAAGGCTATGATAAGTAACGTAGCTAATTTTCTCTTTTATTGGGGTTAGTTTTAGTTGTCATATTACTTATGTTTTCATCCCAACCATGGCGTTCTATGTAATTCTTCTTATGGTTTAATATTGATGGATTATTTGTTCTTAATGTTATTTTTGGATTAGCTACCTAAAACATATTTTTATGGTATAACTTGATATTCGAAAGGTAATGGTCATTACTAGATCCAAGTCTTTCATCTATTGGATGCTAGAGTCTAGACATAGATTTAGGTTTTGTATCAATATTTACTATTGAAACTAAATGTTGACGTATTGGTTAATAGGCCAATATATTGTATATTAGGTAATACGATTGATCTCACTTTGTTGACTCAAACATGAGCTACGTTGAGAGCTTCAGATGGTAATATAAATAACTGATTAGAATTTCATTTTACTGGTCAAGGATGCTACATGATAATAAGTTAATGAAATCTAACCCAAAAAAATTTTTCTCAAAATTTTGATTCTTCTGCATGTAAATTTTCAAGTTCAAACAGATCGGTTAAATTTCAGTTTCCAGTCCAACCAGTTCCAGGTTCTGGTTTCGATTGATCCCCAATTTCGTTTTTCGATCCGATTTTAATTAGCATGATCATGTGATATAATTGTATATTTATTAGATAGTGTTATATGTAGTAGGGATGACAGTTTGGCTCATCTCTAGTGGGTACCCACAAAAATGCCCACAACGAAGAGGGTAAAAATCCAAAAAAATGGGTATGGGCACGGGCTCAGTAATTATACACTTAAATAAGCAGGGATAAGTGCGGGTATGAGCACCTTAGTACCCACCTTGCCCCATACTCGTACAATATATATTTATATATTCTAATTTATAGTATTATACAAAAATAAATGGGCAAAATACCCTTTTTGGTCCCTTAACTTTATTCTTAGGTTCAGATTGGTCCCTTAATTATTTTTTGTGTCAAATTGGTCCCTTAACTATTTAAAACGTGTCATTTGGTCCTTTTTATCTAATTAGCGATGAATTTAGCAACAAATTTTTGAATTTTTTCCGTCGCTAATTAGATGAAAAAGACCAATATGACATGTTTTAAAGAGTCAAAGAATCAATCTAACACAAAAATTAATTAAGGGATCAATCTGAACCTAAGGGTATAGTTAAGGGACCAAAAAGAGTATTTAGACAAATAAATGTCTATCAATTTTTAAAAATACGTCAATTTTAAACTACTACATATTTAATATAAGTAATCTTTTATTTCATAATCCAACAATAAATTTTCATAAAAACTTTTTAATGTTGTTAAAAACTTAAAATAATATGATATTTTATAATTTATATATTTATTTTTATAAAAAAAATAAATATGAGTAACAGGTACGGGTACAGGCACTTACATACCCATAGGATACGGAGACAGGTGCCAATGTTGGTACCCAAGCGAGTATGGGCTCGTATACAGAGATTTTTTTCAATTACGGATATTGGACGAGTACTATAGTACCCTACCCAAACTCTACAATTGTGATCTCTAATAAGTAGTTACATGTTTGTTAGAACTAGTTACAACATAGATAATATGAATATATAAAATATAATACATCAATTATGTTCTGATCACAAACGATACCTTTCAACAAATAAAGATTGAGAAACAGAGTTTTTGGGTGAACAATGAAAAGAGTTAGAACAAAGAGAGAAAGAAGAGAGGATACGGAAGAAAGAAGAAGAAGGATTAGGGTAAATTTTTTACTATTCACTTTCTCATTTAGGATTTACAAATGATAACAAATGAATAACAATTGGCCTCACTCAACAATCTGAGCGATCTAGCCTATTTATAGATTAACTAGCTAACTTACAATACAAGCTAACTAAAGAATTGGGTCCTTAACACAAGGCCTTATTCGACATGATAAGTCAACAATAAATTTTGAAATTACATACTAGAATTAGTTTCCGCTACAGTATGTAACCCTTCGACATCAACATGTGACCCAATTTCGAGTTCATGCTTGTCTCTTGTCAAAACACATGAAGGTCATTCCTCGACAAAGCTAGTTTTCGACCCAAAATCTTACAAATCTCCACCTCGGATCTAACTCTACAACAACAGAGAATAAACTAGCTTTCATCATGCAACTTTATCAACTGCATAGAGTGGAAAAACTTGCAACTTGGCAACATCTTGGTGATCATATCAACACCATTATCATTAGTCAAAACCTTCAGCACCTGGACTTCACCACGCTCGATTATCTCTTTGACGAAGTGCATCCTCGCATCAATGTGCTTGGTTCGCTCATGATAAGCTGAGTTCTTTGACAGGTGTATTTCACTTTTACTATCACATTTAACAATGATACTTCGACCTTAAAGTTTCAGCTCCTTTGCAAAACCTTCAAGCCACAATTCTTCTTTCACAGCTTTAGTGAGGGTAATATATTTTGCTCTGAAGCATTTCTTTCCAACTAATTGTTGTGCCGAACATAGTGAACACATATCTAGAAATAGACTTTTTGGAATCCATACAACCTACCTAATCAGAGTCGACAAACCCTTCGATTTCGACTTTGCTATCATCACCACAGGCTCCACCATAAACCAAGACTCTTTTCAGAGACCTATTTATGTACCTGAGAATCCACTTTACAGCTTATCAGTGTGCCTTCCAAAATTGTGCACATAACTGCTTATAAGGCTCACACCATATGTTATGTCTGACCACGTACAAACCATAACATACATCCAAGAACCTACTACACTAGCATATGGAATGCTACTCATATAGATTCTTTTAGCTTTAGTACTCGGACTTTGAGTAGTACTAAGCTTAAATTGAGGATTTGTTGGAGTCATAACAGGCTTTGAATTCGACATACCAAACTTGTCGAGAAGCTTCTGTAGGTATGTCTCTTGAGATAAGCACAACTTCGACTGCTTTCTATCTCTCCGGATGTCAATACCAAAAATCTGGTGGCACCTCGCAGGTCCTTCATTTCGAACTCCTTGTTGAGTTCAACCTTCACCTCTATTACATCCTCGACATTGTTGCTACCTATGAGGATATCATCCACATAAAGCAACAAAATAACAAGTGAATTTCCAACTCGAAATCTGAAGTAAACACACTGGTCGAACTGGCTCCTAGTGAAACCAATGTGCACCATGAACTTGTTGAATCTTCTGTTCCACTGTCGAGGAGATTGTTTCAAGCCCTAAAAATACCTATTCAGTATACACACATAATCTTCCTTATCCTTTTCTGCATACCCTTCAGGTTGACGCATCAGGATCGTTTCGTCTAGGTCACCATACAAAAATGTTGTCTTCACATCCATTTGCTCAAGCTCCAGGTCGAACTTCGCCACCATGGCTAACAATATTCAAATGGATATATGCTTTACAGCAGGTGAGGACACATCATTAAATTCGACATCTTCTTTCTGAGTGAACCCCTTATCAACCAATCTTGCCTTAAAGCATTTCGACATCACTCGTTTGGTTCCTTCTTTGACCTTGAAAATCCACTTACAACTGACTAACCTTGCTCTTGCAGGTTTCTCAATCAGCTCCCAAGTGTTATTATCATGAAGATATTTCATCTCGTCATCCATGGCTTTTCACCATTTAGTCTTGTTTTGACTCCTCATAGCTTCCTTGTGATCTCTAGGTTCTTTCTCAAGTACCTCACTTGCAGAGATTAAGGTAAACACTATAAGATCTGCATAACCAAGTCTTTGACGTGGCTTAATGACTCTTCTTGACCTATCTCTTGCCAGTAGGTAGTCATTGGTAGTTTCCTGAGTTTCTTCAGCATCTTGCTCTTCTTCTTCGACTTCATCTGGGTTATGCACTTTAGCATCATTATGCTCCACCTCAACAGGAATCTCTACCTGTTCCAGCTCTTCTTCAGAGATTTCTGCACTTCGACCAGCATCACCAGTTTTCTTGAACACGATCTCGACTTCTTTGAAAACTACATCACGAATTGTGATACATCTTCTGTAACCTGGTTCTAGGCACCACAACCTATAACTCTTGACTCCCTCAGGATATCCAAAGAACATGCATCTCAGAGCTCTAGGTTCGACCTTGTCTTGCCTAATGTGAGCATATGCTAAATAGCCAAATACTCTCAGTTTGTCGAGATCAGGTGGTTGACCCGACCAAACTTCTTCAAGTGTCTTCATTCCCAAGGGAGTTGAGGGACATCTATTTATCAGATAAGCTGTTGTCGAAACAGCCTTCACCGAAAACAACTTCTTCAATCCAACACTAACCAACATGCATCTAACCCTTTCAAGGATTGTTCGATTGAATCTCCCAGCTAAGCCATTTTGCTGAGGAGTGCCTGCTACAGTCTTATGCCTTGCAATCTCAAACTCGACACAATAACTGTCGAAAGCTTCATTGCAGAACTCAAGGCCATTGCCAATTCTCAACCTCTTAACCTTTCTTCCAGTTTGAGTTTCAACCAGAACCTTCCAACTTTTGAAATTCTCAAAAGTTTCATCCTTAGTCTTCTGAATGAATACCCATAATTTTCTAGAATAGTCATTAACTATGGATAAAAAATATCTTGCACCTGCATGTGAAGAATTCTTTGCAGGGCTCCAAAGATCAGCATGGATGTAATTAAGGGATCAATGCGTTCTTTGTTTACCTTTGTTAAACTTCGCCCTACAGGATTTTCCAAATACATAAGGTTCACAAAACCCCAACTTCTCGACTTTGTCACCACCTAGTAGATTATGTTTTCCCAGTTCGACCAGACCTCTTTCGCTAACATGGCACAATCTCATGTGCCATAATTTTGTCTTCGACACCGGTTTCGTGGATGAAAAATCTGCTGAACCACTTACAACCTCATCCTCAAGGGTATACAAGCCTTGTTTCTTCACGCCTCTCAATACTTCCTTTGACCCTTTCATGACTTTTAGGATACCTTTCTCTTCTTTGAAGACATATCCTTTCTTGTCGAATTTACCAAGAAAAATTAAATTCCTCTTAAGGTCAAGTACCTACCTAACCCCAGTCAATAGCCTTATTGACTCATCATGGAGTTTGAATCTTACAGATCCAATACCTGCAATCTTACAAGCTTTATTGTTTCCCACCAGCACTAATCCACCATCTTGATCACATAATTCTTCAAACACATTCTTGTTTGGAGTAATATGCCAGGTACATCCAGAATCCATAATCCACTCTTTGCAAGAGTTGCTGTTCGACACCACAAGGACATCAGATGATTCATAATCATCTTGCACAATAGCTACATTGCCATTGTCCTTACCTCCGTGATTATTCAGGTGCTCAGAGCACATCTTTCTTGTGTGACCCTCTTTCTTATAGTGATAATACTTAATCCCAGAAATATCACCACCATAAGACTTCCGCTGAGTTTTACCTTTCTTCTTCTCAAACCTACCATCTTTCTTCGAGGATTTCCCTTTCACGGACAATCCTTCACCAACTGATGATGATGGTTTCTGCTTCTTTCTTTTGTTCAAAATTTTCAAATACAAGGTTCCTTAAACTTATTCAAAGGTCAGGGACTCTCTTCCATACAAGAGGGTTTCTTTGAAGTGAGCATGTGACTTAGGTAAAGAACACAACAATAACAATGCTTGATCTTCGTCATTGATGGTAACATCAATATTTTCAAGATCAAGAATCAGCTTGCTGAACGTATTCGGCTGCTCCGTCAACACTTTATTTTCATTCATCTTGAATGAATATAAAGCTTGCTGCAAGTACAAACGATTCACTAATGACTTTGTCATATACAATCCTTTGAGTTTCAGCCAAACACCAGCTATCGTCGTCTCCTTTGAAATCTTTCTGAGAACCTTACCAGCAAGACTCAGAACAATTGCATTGTGGGCTTTCTCAATCATCGTTGTCTTTTCCTTCTCCGTCAATGCAGCATCCATGACACCTTCTCCCTTTAATGCTTCTAGCAAATCATGTTGAGCAAGAATGACTTGCATCTTCAAATGCCATAAACCGAAATCATAAACTCAGGTGAACTTATTTATTTTAAACTTTGCCGACGACATATTTTCCACACTCACCACACCAGTTTGTTGTGATCACAAATGATACTTTTCAACAAATAAAGATTGAAAAACAGAGTTCTTGGGTGAATAATGAAAACTGTTAGAATAAAGAGAGAAAGAAGAGAGGATAAAGAAGAAATAAAAAGAATGATTAGGACAAATTGTTTACTATTTACTTTCTCATTTATGATTTACAAATGATTACAAATGAATAACAATTGACCTCACTCAACAACCTGAGCGATCTAGCCTATTTATAGACTAACTAGCTAACTTACAATATAAGCTAACTAAACAATTGGATCTTTAACACAAAGCTCAATTTGACATAATAAGTCAACAATAAATTTCGACGTTACATACTAGAACTAGCTTCGACTAAAGTATGTAACCCTCCGACATCAGCATGTGACCCAACTTCAACTTCATACTTGTCTCCTATCGAAACATATGAAACCTATTTCTTAACAGAGTTAGAGTTCGACTCAAAATCTCACAAATTATAATTAAATTCTCTTTATTCATTTAATTTCAAAATTCATCATTTTTTTTGGTTAGGTTTTATTAGTAAGACTTTACTATACTTCTCGAGCATCTATGATAAAATATCACAAATGAATTCAAACTCGTCTCAACTATTGTTGAGATCTAAAACAAATTTTAAGCATGCAATTTTATCATATTAATAAATTTAAGTATGCTAAAAAATATGTTAAAATTGCATATTTAGAAATTATTTTTTAATTTAATTTGCATGTTTAGAATTTTAACATATTTTTAATTCGCATGTTTAGAATTTTTCAATTTTAGCATATTTTTAGTAGAAAATAAACTGTAAAAGTAATTTTTAAAAATTTTTATTTAACTTTTAAAAAATCTTTAGTATTTATTAAATTATCATAGTCAATCTTATTTTATTGTTTCATTATTTATTTATTTATTTATTTGTAGTTTTGAATAATCTAGTTCACATTTTTGAATTAATACTTTATATTTTAAAATAAAAAGAATAAAACACTAGAAATCACAATGTGCAAATTAAATCACTACAAATACAAAACAAAGTTTAGTTTTTGTAATGTTATTTTAAATATTTTATGTTTTATTTACTTATTTTTCTGATACACCAATATAGTAATGGTTCATAAATTTAAAATCTAGAAAATTTAAAATATAAAAATATATTAAAATTAAAAATTAATATTAAACAACTATCTAGTCAAACTAACAAACATATTATACGAACAATTAAATTAACAAATGAACATTATTTTAAAAATAAATTAAATACACATTACAAACAAATAAAATATAATAAAATATAATCTAAAGTACAAACTTATCAATTACATAAAAAATTAACAAACAAAAATCAAAAGATAAAGTGTACATTATTATAATTTCTAAAAACAATAAAAGTGTAATTATTATAAATTTCTAAAATTATAAATTAAAATTAATACTTAACAACTATGAAAAAATTTGAATTCAAACAATAAATCGCATGACACAAACGTTATGTAGAAGATAAAGAAAAAGTCTTCAAAGTCAAACTCAAAAATGGTAATATGGCAGATGTCACTCAGAAAAACAAAACAAAACAGTTTGCACATTTCCGTAAAACATCCTCAAACTGGAATAACCACGCTACCGTGTGACGTGTAAAGCACGCACTATTTTACAACGGAAAGCCACGTCAAACTCGTCACATAAACCCCTCAAATTCCCCTTAATTACCAAATTGCCATTCAGCATAGTCATCATATATTTTGCCTTTCCACTCAACTCTGTGTACATTAATAAAAATATCAAACCGTTATGAATAAACCTATCCAAAATTTCACCGTGTTCCGCGAAGCACAAGAATAATAGACTATTTTAACTGATACAACACCATAATTTTTTTCTTAATATAATTTTTTTATTTATTTATCCATTTTCGCTATTAACCTTCTCCGTTAAGGTTTTGTTTTGTTACTCTCATTCCTTTCCATGACCATGGGTAAACCAAAAGCTCCGAGACGAACCCTAGAGTCATACTCAGTCAAACACATGAACAAACCTATTAAAGGTAAAATTAAATTTTCGAAATTATTTTCTTCGCTAAGTTTTCTTTTTGATTTCTTAATTCGCTTTATTTTTTGTTATTAGCTGGGGATTGTGTGCTTATGCGTCCTTCTGAACCGTCGAAACCGTCCTATGTGGCTAGGATTGAAGGGATCGAAGCTGATTCACGGGGTGCTAATGTGAAAATTCATGTCCGTTGGTATTATCGACCAGAGGAGTCTCTTGGTGGCCGGCGTCAGTTTCATGGTTCGAAAGAGGTTTTTCTCTCCGATCACTTTGATGTTCAGAGTACTGATACGATTGAAGCAAAGTGTATTGTTCACAGTTTTAAGAGCTACACTAAACTTGATGCCGTTGGTAATGACGATTTCTTCTGCCGCTTTGAGTACAATTCCGCTACTGGTGCTTTCAATCCAGATAGAGTTGCCGTGTGAGTTGATCCCTTTGACAATATATATCTTTTATGATTGTGTAATTTTATTCTTTTAAGTTATTATTGTATCTTTGAATGTAAATGTAATTGCCGTGTTTAATCTTATTTTATTCTGCAGCAGCTAACAAGTAGCAATTAAATTAGGTTTGGGTTTAGATTGTGTTTTGGTTAATGACGTCTAACAGGTTTTATTTGATTGATGTCTGAAGATTATGGTTAAATTATGTTGTTATTGTAAAAAAAATTCATTTTTGTAATGGGTTGTTGAATGTAAAGTGTTCTTGCACTAAAATACCAAAATACCAAAGTCAGGCAGGGTGAAGAATGGGGTTTAAGTGATTATACTTGGGGTTTAACCCCTTATTTATAAGGGTTTTAGACCTTGAATTATGCTTATGATTGAAGCATTCTAATTGGATGATTCCACTGTCCGTATCCTCAATTCAGCTTTGCGGTAAACCTTACTTGGAACTTCTTATCAAGTTGTTTTTGAATCATTCTGATGGCTATTCTCTTGGGGAGTTTTTTTTACCTTACCTGATGTTGTTTATTGGGCCGAAGACTTAATTTTTAGATGTCCTTAGGTTGGGCTTTCTAAGTCATGCTGTTACATATAGTAAATAAAGACTTCTTTTTTTGTCACAATGAAGAAGTTGTGGGATCTTTATCTGGATTATGGCTCATGTATTGTTTATTGATCAAAAGTTTCATGGCAGGTATTGTAAATGTGAGATGCCCTACAACCCAGATGATCTTATGGTTCAGTGTGAGGGCTGCAGTGATTGGTATGTTGAATACTCTCTAATTTATCTGTTTGATTTTTCAGAACTCTAGTATGTCCGGTTTTGTGGATATTTTGCATTGCCCTCGTGCGAAGAAAAAAGTTTTTGAGTCAGCATTATTTTTCCTTGTGCCAGACTCTTTGATTAATTTGGACTAGTCTTTCATCGATATTTTGTGTTGCTTAATGAATGATACAATTCTTAATAGCAGCTCATAGATTTAACTATTTTTTGTGTGAATGATTTACTGTTATGCTTTGGTTATTTCTGGCATACTGCTTCTGTCTAATTGTTATTTAATGCGTGCTTTCGATACTCTTTCCCCCAAACCTATTTTACCTTGTTCAGCTGATTCAGTGCTGTTATGCATGCATAGATTCATGCTTTCTAGTGAGGTTAGGTTGTTAAGTAATTTAGCTTTATTGGAATCTCATCATGCTTACATGGGAAGTAGTTCCTTACACACATATTGTGGCAATCCAAGCACTAATGAAGCTAAATTTGTGCATACTGTACTATTGATTTGTAGATTATCAAATCTATCATATAAAATTCGCGCAGTTAGTATACCTAAAGGAATATAAATGGTATAGAATAAAAGAATCACTGCCAATTTAATTCATATTTTATGCATTTGATTGATGTTTTTTTTAGTATTTCATTGAATAAGTGTCATGAACATTAACATCTATGTTTGCAATTCACCTGAATGGGAATTTTTTGCCAAATTCTGCCGCATGTCTCATAAATAGCTATCCAAGTAGATTTTAGAAATATGCTCAAAAGAATTCCCTCTTAGAAAAAGAAGAAGATGATGAAGATGATTCATTTTCTTTTGTATTCTAGGAGGCGAATCTTTTTTGTAATTATTCCAGTAGCAACCCAAGTAGTAGGACATACACAGACTAATTACATAATGGCCTTAGATAGATTCTGTGTAGTGACAAACTTTACCAAGTTATCCCAACTTATTAAAATCTTTATTACAAGAGAACATCAATTTAACTAATCTTAAATTTCTTTATTCTCCTGATTGTGGTCATTGATCACAAATTTCGCCGTTCTACAAAACTAACTGAAAACTAGCCTCGTGAATTATGACATTTTTTTTTGCTTATTTTTATGGGAGACATGATCAATCTGGAAGGTTTTAAAGATCAATCTCGAGGCTATTAGTTTGCTTGCTAAATCATGTTAAATAGAGAAGATTTGAGTTTTTGATACATAAAAAATAGCTTGTATTGTAACAGAGGCCTTTATTATGTTGATATCAGACTTTGAGTGGATGTATTCTTCTGCATAATCTTTGTGATTCAGGTTTCATCCGGCTTGTATAGACATGACTGTAGAGGAAGCCCAGAGACTCGACCACTTCTTTTGCGAAGGTTGTTCGGTCGAAGGTCAGAAACAGTTGCAAAATGCTCACTCTGCTACAAGACCCTCGGATACAAAGGTACTATTTACTTTTGTTTAATATTTTTAGAGCGCATTTGTTTTCAGCATTTAATACGTGCCCGACCACTTTAAATCTTTAATATCTTCTTCATCTGTTGTCGATTGCAGGTGGATACTAAACGGCGTCGAAGGTAAAGTGATAGAATATAGGTAGAACTATAATGGAGGGGACCTTGCTTTTCTAATCCTGGGTAGGAGATGAACAAACTGGAAGACAATGGTATTTAATAGTAAAACTGTAAAAGTGTTTCTCATTGAAGAGACTAATTTAAAAAAGTTTGTCAATGGTTTGAGTATGCATCTTGTGTTCCCTTGGAAGTGGAGGATGTGTTTCTTTTGTCATGTAATTATTATGTGAGGTAGATTTTCCATCAATCCCTTTCAGGTCCTCGCTCTTACTTGGACTTTTGTAAAGTAGCTTGACTTATTTACAACTAGTAGCCACTACTGCTGCTACTCTTTAGTTAAAGGATCATGACTTTCTATTCTATGGTGATGTCATTGTGTTGGCAATTGGCCTGAGCAAATGGATCAAAACAAAAGTAATGGGAAATAAATAAGAAAAAGAGCCTTTAATAATCAATTTATAATAATGGTAATTTATTCCACTAAGTGGTACCAAATATGTTTAGTACTCCATTGTTTTTTATACATGAGTCATTTTTTTAATATTAATTTTTTAGGACATTATTGCGGTGCTTGAATTCGGAACTTTTCGGGTCTGTTCAGGAGTTTGGAGGGGAAGATAGGGGAGGATTTTCAAAAAATAGAAGAATTGTGGGGAAATTTTTTAAGGATTTTGATTGGAAGAGTTAAAAGGTTTGTTTTTAATTATAACGCAGAAAACCCTTTGATTTGGAGGAATTTAAGATTTGTATTGAATTAGGGTTTTGGAGGGTTTGCATAAATTTTTTTCAAATGTATTTTATGTTTTTATAGTATTTTATGATTTAAAGTGTTAACATTCTTTTATAAACAAAAATTTTGAATATGGTTTGAACCCCTTCAAAATTAAGTTTAGATTTTGTCCATATGTAAACTTGAAAGATAGATTTGATGTTTTTCTTTTTTTATAGAAGTTGACGATAGTATTGTGATAAATGTTATGAATTGGATAGTGCTGCTTTTTAAAATAAATTAGAAAATTTTCCTAGAAAACAACAGTGATGTGCTTATGCAAGTGTAGTATATTGAATTTTGAGTGAGATATGTAGCACTTAGATTATCACCACTAGTGGAAGATGTTATGGAAGACAAATTTGATACAAGATAATTCAACAACAGTGATGGATAAAGATCTATATTCAGCCTATGTAAATGAGATGGGACTAGAGGAAAAGTAGACAAGGAGAGCATGTATGGAGGTGTAACCATCTTTATATCATGCCCAATCAACATCATAATATGCTAGAAGGGAAGACATGGTTGGTCTCTAAAGAAGAAGACCATGGAAAATGGTTATTTTGAAATATTGTATGACTCGCTTGTTGTTGGTCAATCATTGCAAGAGCTAAGCAAGTTTGTAGATGGATAATGAAATGTTAGGACTTGACATAGATATGTATTAGAAATTTTATGTTGTTGTGGTACATGGTATCTTAATGTTGGAAGAAACACCATCTTTTGTTAAGGTGATTGAGGTAGATAGTTGAGTTAGGACAACTTTGCCATCAGTCATTTTTGTTCTTTCGAGAAGCTTTGCAATGTAAGAAATAATGTAAAGAGCTCGTATCTTTGCAAAATAAGTCGGGGGAAATTTTGGTTGTTTTCATCCACGCGTCATATTTTGTATTAACAAAATATAACTTTTTTAAATAATTAAATTTTTGAGAAAATGGATATACCGACAGGGTAAAAAATATTTACACTGCAACCAATCACGACCATGAATTCCATCAAATTAGATTATAATTTTTAAAAATATTATATGACATGACAATACAATATATTTTTATTGGATGACAGTGTAAAATTTTTTTACACTATCATTAATTTCTAAATTTTAAACAAAATTCTCCAAATAATCATGTTTCTCCATTAATTTTCTAATATTAATATTTTAAATAAATTTTTTTATGCTTAGCACTGAAATAAGACCAATTGGCGCATGTATTACACAAATTAGCAATGAAGCCAATTGAATTGACATCTCATATAAATCAGGTCAATCCAATTGGCGTCAATGTATTGTTTTTAAAAGTTACTTTTTATAATTTAAAATATTAATTTTAATATATATCATTTAGTATAAATAGAGGTGTGTTTGTTGGAATTAAATCAATTCAATATACATGCTTATCATACTATGACATATACTTTATGCGGAACCAAAATTGGTCATACAAACATGTATACAATTATATGATCCATAAATCAATTTTAGAATACTTGGATCCATTGAGAAGAAGATCCTTTGATAATAATCCTAAAATCCAGAAGTTTATGGCTTTTGTGGTTCTTCCTCAACCGGTACTCTTTATGCCTCGAATTCTTTTCAGATGGGGAGAAGAGATAATTTGCTTATGTATATTGGGGACCATAGGCTATATATAGTGTGATGGCCAATTAGAGCTCCTATTATTTCCAAATGGGTCCTCCTAACATCCACTCATATTTGAGTCCATACCCAATTACTTAATTAATTAATTAAATAATTCATAAATAAAATCAAATTAGTCTCTTTAACATTATTGGATCACTTAATTATTTAATGACACTTCATTGATAAAATAGCTAATATAATAAATAAATATATTTGGCCACATAATTATTGGAATATTAATATATTGCTATATTATTAAAATGTTTCCACAATCTACCACTTGGCCAATATATCTTAATGATTATATCATAATTTTTTATGCACGCATCTTAATGCTATTTTTCTTTAGATTTCAACTTTACAATCTCGTCCACCTCATACATAAATAATGGAATCACCGCGGCTGTCGTCACTAACATATAACGTGACGGAACCCCGACGACCACCACATCAACGTACTTGATGACATAGATCGATATGGATGAGTGACATGGAAATTTCATACAATATGATCTCTAAATCATGCATATTTCTAACTGGTCCTACTGGAGTCTTTAGTGAGATCAAACTGAAGTTCCTTAGGTGCAATTCAAAGTTACAATATTTTCACATAACAAAAAAAAACTTGATATTGTTATAACAATAATACCTCATAAGTTTTATTTCTACAGAAAATTAAACATAACATAATGTTTGTACCAAAATAAAAACCAAAGCACATAACGTAAAAAATTAAGGAAAATACTCCCACTAATCTAAGGCAATCTCAAAATCAAGATTCATATGAGCAACATGCCCATGAAAAGCCTTAGGTGCTAAACCTTTGGTTAGTGGATCAGCTAGCATCAAGTCTGTCCCTATATATTCTATCAAAATTTGTTTCTCCTGAACTCTTTCTTTCACAACAAGATACTTGATATCGATAAATTTTGATTTTGTAGAACTTATATTGTTGTTGGAGTATAGCACAACTGCACTATTTTCAAGGACCTTTCAATGCTCCTGTCATACCCCAAATTTGTCCTACATTTGTCAGCTTTCTCTCTGTAAGATGATCTGGTCTTTGACCATAATCTTCTGAGAATTTAGGTCATAGGATCTTGTATGCATATTCACCATGACTAACCAATTTGTGCAAATGCATTGATTTCAAGTGCAGATAGTATTTGTTCTCACAGTCAAGTGCTTCAAGATGTGACCAATGGATTCTGATTCAAGATACCCTAATTTTGTCCGGACATTTTAAAATTTTCATTTATCTGACTTTATTTTCACTTTGCATTATATGCATGTATTTCATCTTGCATAACGCCTAAAATGTCACCAGAATAATTTCTCAGATTTATAGACAGACCAGTCAAACTGAATATCAAAGATGCGTAAAATCAGTGGACGGAAAATTTTAAAATCGAGCTTGCAGACATCAATTATATTGGTCTACATTTCACATAGTTTAACCCAACGTGTTCATTTTAATTTTTCGACCATTTTTCGTCGCATTTTGGTCAATTTGAGCATTTTAACGGGTCAAAATTTATTTTTAAATGTGACCAAACGTTGTATTTTTCCGAGTCGTTTGTTTCGCATTAATCATTTTAATGTACTCGGTTTATTTTTTTGAGCACTTGGGCGTCCATCTTTTATTTATTTGGGTTCCGGTTATTTTTACATTTTGTGTCTAAATATTTAGAATAAATAAATAGGATAATTAGTGTTTTAATTTTAATTTTATTTTAAATGTTTATTTTATTTTGAGTTTTAAAATTGGGTATTAGGGACATTATTGACAATTTAGAGTTAACCATAATTTGATCTCTATATATACATATGTTGCATTATTGAAGAGGAGACCGGAAAAAAAAGGCAGAAACACCTTGTAACGGCCACAGTAGCATATGAGCAACGTACTTGTGTCTATTCCGTCGTACCGCCGAATTAAAATAATTTGTTTTTGCTTATGAATGTTCACATAAATATTTTGAAATACCTTGTTCATGTTTTGAAATAACTTGTTTACGTGTTGTTGTTTAACAACATATCGATAGTTCACGTTTTAGTGGAAATATATATATATATATATATATATATATATATATATATATATATATATATATATATATATATATATATATATATATATATATATATATATATATATATATATATATATATATATATATATATATATATATATATATATATATATATATATGTGCGTGTGTGTGTGTATATATATATATATATATATATATATATATATATATATATATATATATATATATATATATATATATATATATATATATATATATATATGTTTACCATACTATGACATATATTTTATACGGAATCAACTTCTTATGCCTCGAATTATCTTCAGACGAGGAGAAGAGATAATTTGCTTGTTTACGATATATTGGAGACCATATGGGTCATTCTGACGTCCACTCATATTTGAGTTCATACCCAATTATTTAATTAATTAATTAATTAATTGATTAATTAATTAATTAATTAATTTATAAATAAAATTTAATTAGCCTTTTTAACATTATTTGATCACTTAATTATTTATAGGCACTTAATTGACAAAATATCTAATATAATAAATAAATATTTGGCCACATAATTATTGGAATATTAATATATTACTATATTATTAAAATATTACAACAATGTCTTCTCCCATTTTATCACACCTCTTCACATTTTCTTCTTAATCTTTTCTTCACGTATTCTAACATGAGTAGTAAAATAAATATACATATTTTTTTTTCTTCCAAGAACCAAGCCTCCGATGAAGATGCGTTTTTAGAATATCTGGAGTTTTGAGCAACTTGAGAGGAATTTGATCCTTTGGTTGGACGAAAAGATTAATAATGATGAAATAGTTAGAAGTATTGAGATACTCGTTTCATAAATCTTTATTACGGATGACAATGATGATATTCAACGTATGTGGGTGCTAGTGAAAAATGACAATGATGTTGTGGTGCTAAGTCTTTTTATTTATTGTTTGTGTTGTTGTTTTAGGCGTGTTTATGTTCATGTGTTATTTTAGACATGTTTATTTTCGTTTTGTTGTAACCGAAAGTTGCTATCTAATTAATTTATAAATAAAATTTAATTAGCCTTTTTAACATTATTTGATCACTTAATTATTTATAGGCATTTAATTGACAAAATAGCTAATATAATAAATAAATATATTTGACCACATAATTATTGGAATATTAATATATTACTGTATTATTAAAATATTACAACAATGTCTTCTCCCATTTTATCACACCTCTTCACATTTTCTTCTTAATCTTTTCTTCACGGATTCTAACATGAGTAGTAAAATAAATATACATATTTTTTTTCTTCCAAGAACCAAGCCTCCGATGAAGATGCGTTTTTAGAATATCTGGAGTTTCGAGCAACTTGAGAGGAATTTGATCCTTTGGTTAGGCGAAATGATTAATAATGATGAAATAGTTAGAAGTATTGAGATACTCGTTTCATAAATCTCTATTACGGATGACAATGATGATATTCAGCGTATGTGGGTGCTAGTGAAAAATGACAATGATATTGTGGTGCTAAGTCTTTTTATTTATTGTTTGTGTTGCTGTTTTAGGCGTGTTTATGTTCATGTGTTGTTTTAGACGTGTTTATTTTCGTTTTGTTGTAACCGAAAGTTGCTATCTATATTAAATTCTAAAGTTATTATGCACAGATTGTTCCAACATTGGAACAACATTTTCGTGTGTGTCTGGGCTGACGACATATACCACACAATCTTACAAATTTTTTAGTCGTATTCATTTCGGTTCTAATATGTGTGTTGTTATGGGTGATCCTTTTTCTTCCTTCTCATATTTCTGTTGTGCCAAAATATATCCCCTTGATATGTAGGTCAATATTCCTGTTTAGCTACCACCAAGAAACATATGACACCAACACTTTCCACCATTGTCAAAACACACTAACATCACAACACCAAAATATACAAAAAACATATGCTTACCAAACACGACAACAACCATTTCTTCCTTTCCCCAATGAAGCATTAAAACTAATAACCCCATCTACCCAAACAACACAACACAACTACAATGACATGGGCAACGAAATCAGTTACGACAACGCATCAATGCAGATCCAAGACATCGTAGAATTAACAGAGCTTATTAGGGAATCTAGTGACGGTGATGCTCCAGAGACCTCGTATCACACATCAGTGGTGAACCAACAGAGACCTGTATGAGAAAGGGTACCTAAGGGGTGAAGAATCAGTGGCATGTATGATCAAGCGGGTCATCATTGTTAGTGTAACAAATATTCTCGTATGTAATACAATTTACATTAAATATTATTAATTTTTATTCAATTTTTTTAATTAATTAATTGGATTAAAATTATATTAAAAAAGTATACAACAGATTGAAGACAAGTGAATTGACGCCTCCATTTAAAAGCAATACATAAGCGCCAATTGGATTGACTTGGACTATAGGAGGCATCGTTTCAATTGGCTTGGGTGGTAATTTGTATAGTACATACACTAATTTGTCTGACTTCAATGTTACACATGATTTTTTGTTTTGTTTGAAACATTGATAGTTTGAAAATTAATGGGGAAACATAGTTATTTGGGAAATTTTGTTGGAAAACTTGGTTATTTTAATTTTTTTCCCAAAATCATAGTCACAAAGAAGGCTTCACATTTTTGTATTTGTAAATGTTTTATTTTTTTTTGGCTTAATACCCTTATTGATCTCGTATCTTAACCTCGGGCTTCATTAACTTTAAAAAGGTCCATATTGGTCTCTTAACTCTTCAAAATGTTCCATATTAGTCCTTTTTGTCTAATTAGCGACTGATTTCTCGATTGATTTTCGAATTTTTCTGTCGCTAATATGACAAAAAGGACTAACATGGAACGTTTTGAAGAGTTAAGGGACCATTATGAACCTTTTTAAAATTAAGGGACCAAAATGAACCATGAGGTTAAAATATGAGACCAAAAAGGGTATTAAGCCTTTTTGTTTTTTTAATATAGATTCTACATTTCAATGTAGTTTTCTAAGAACTTTTTCTTCTTCATCTGAACAAAGTATTCTATTCATAATTTGTGAGGGTTCCAATTCGTGGAACCCCTACCAAAAAGCCTATCAAATGTTCTACCTAGAAACAAAATACATCGATGACTTACATGGTAAGAGACGATCCTGAGTGCTGGTATTTTAATTTATTTTATCAATTTTTTGATATTTGACCTAAAACTAACCATAATTGAGTAATGATCAATCCTAAATAGGACAAACCTCATCAATAGGAAACAACAGAATCATGATTCGATATTTTATCATAGTACGATACTCTACTAGTGACACATGTTAGCCCAACCCATCAATAGAAATAGTTAGAAGAAAATCTCAAGCATGTGTTTCTTACAAACACCCAAAAACTTATTTCTGTTTTGTGCCCATGCCAAAAATCACATTTATGTCTTGAACAATTTCATTATAAAAGGAACTCTCCAAAATATGTTGGGCTTTAGGGAGGACAATGTCCTTACTAGTAAAACTACTAAGATAAAATAATCTAAGTCGTATCACAAAGACTATCAAAAGTCATGTCAAAATCAGAGTCCATACCAAATATCCTAATGTCTCTCAATATGTGGTATTGTAACACCTAAATATGGAAGTAGATGCATTAAATCAACTACCTTGACAACTCTCTTTGTGGACATCCCCTGATAAAACCTCTATCACGACTAACAAACAAGGTTTATACAAGTTCGACCTGACCATTTTGCTTACTCATATCACCAAGATTTTTCTCTTGAGAGTTCCATTAAATCAACCTTCAACAATAATTCAAACTTTTACCCAGGATCAAACCACAAACCTTCTAACTACGAATATAACTCTTACACAAGCTTAACTTGACATGCCGCAAGTTCACGACTATGCAAAGTAGTAAAAAGTTATCGAACCACAGAGACAAATGATTTAAGTACCAAATTTTGTCCTATCAATGTATATCTAAAGGACTGAATAATATGAGTTTTGGTGAAAACAACTTAAATAAAAATCACTTAAATGGGAATAGCTTAATTGAAAAATCACTTAAATTATAATTAAGGAAAACAGGACCTAAGGTTGTGGTTCTCACTCTAATACATTCGTACAATCCGAGTCACTTCTATTACGAGATTTCTGACATAATTTATATAAAATAGATAAATGTGGGCAATACCTGCTTTCGCCAGCACATTGCCCTATCGTTGACGAATAGTTCGTCTTCTTTCGCACGACCTGATTATTCGTTAAAGATTCATTAATTTTGCTCAACTATAAAATTTCTAAAATTAGTCCAAGCGCTTTCGCTGTATTGGACTTTTCTATTTAAAAACCTACCCTCAAGTACCGACACATATCTTTTTAGACTACGATCAGTACCTGAGAACACTTTACTTTCGTACAAGAGTTAGAATGCATGAACTCAGGCAATAAAATAAATTTAGATAAAATACTCTCGTAATTGACATCTAACAGATTATACTAATGGTCATGAGATGATCCCATAACCCATAGTCCCTAATAGATTACTCACTTATGGTGAGGGCAAACACAACTAATTTAATATTCATAGATGAATTCGTAATATAAAATTGAATTAAATAAGAAATTGATTATGAAAACAAATAATAAAACCTAAATTGATACCTTTTATTCAAATTGCTCAAAAGGAGGCTTGAGTACAGAGACAATGGAAAATACGTAAAAACTTTTCAGAATAAATATCGGGGTCCTAAACTCATAACCAACTATGAGTTAAATAAAAAAACCAAACTTGGCTCAATATCTCTTGTTCAATGCTCATTACTTCATAAATAAATCAAATCAAATCATGACAAAGTTCCAAAAATATCAAAATCGATCTAAAAAAGTAAAGAGATCAAATGAGCCTCGCCTCCTGCTACGACCCATAGCAGCTGCTACGGGTGGCCGCAGCAGGCCTCTGGTCCATGTATTAGAGGTTGCAAAAATGGGAAGCCATAGGTCACTGCTGCTACAACCCATAGCAGCTGCTACGGGTGGTCGTAGCAGTCACCTGGATTTTGTATTGGGATTTTCTGACTTTTGGCTTTTTTTCCTTGTTTTGCTTGTTTTTCGATCATTTTCACCTAAAATACTCATTATGCCCTTAAAACAATAAAAACACACAACCATAACATAAAATGTGATACACGAAAATAAAATAGACAAACTGCTAAGTAAAAATGATTAGAAATGACGGTACGAAAACCACTTATTAAACTCTCCTAAACTTAGACCGTTGCTTGTCCTCAAGCAACAAAGCTTGATTATGCAAAGTTTCAAATCAAGCAGTTCACTACATGAAAAAGCATACTAAAATGAAGTCATTGGTACTCATATATGAGTTTTTGTTTCGATCGGCTAAGCCTAGTTCTCTTGGTAATCACTTGAAAACAAAGGTATTCACAAGAATACTAACCGCGGTAAAGCTATGAACCTAAGTCTCCCTTTCAAACACTTCTCCAACTATGACTTTTTCTTAAGCATCTCTTTTGATTTTTCCTCTCCTTTCATTCGGATAATCAAATTAAGGCACTTAAAATTATTTTTGTCGTCACATGCACAAGATTGGTCAGGAATTTTTATTCAAACACATTTTTTATTTTATTATTTATTTCGATGAAGTTACACATTTTTGTGCGCTTATCTGTCCACTTTGCGACGATGTTTGAGGTTCAAACACCATTAGGATAAATAACCGGGTGAGAGTTACCTAACTTAGAAGTTATAGTTGCCTTTTACCACCTTTTCATCAATTTGGTTCTAACATTATTTGTTTCCCAACCAATCATACATGCATGGAAGTCTAATTTATGTCAGATTGTTATTATAAACTAATCGATGAATACTTCTCAGAAGTCGAATACTATGGTATAAATATACATGTTGGACTCGTGTCCTACTTCGGGAAACCTAGGGTGTTCCGATAATACCTAAGCTATCAAACTTTCCCAATGTCCCTAGTCCTAACCTTTCATCACCCAACTCTATATACTTTCCCGTTTTCCCCATAACCAAAGATTTTCCATTTTTTTGCATGGTCCTAGTTTGGGAAAAGCTATAAAGCAGTGGTATTTGAAACGAAAAATAACTAAAGAACAAGAAAAAAAACATGAACATAAAAACGCAAGAAAATAAAACAAAAGTAAATAAGTACCCCCGAACTTGAACCAAACATTGTACTCAATGTTTTAGCGCAAGCAATAAGGAGTAAACACACAAGAACCTCACTTGGGAGATGGAAACCGCAACATGATTTGTTGTATCATCGCTTGGACATCATCCAAAACCACTAACTGCCTAGTTTTCTCAACCTTCATCCCATGAAATTCTGATTGAACCCACTCCCACCTATCTTGATTTGCAGTTGAAACCCCGACTTCGTTTTGGGTAGGAAGTGTGAGTGGAGGAACAATGTCCTCTTCCAGTTTGGTACTTGCAACATGGTTAATAATTTCGGGCTCGCCCTCTTCCTCAGATGAGTTACCCGGAGAGGGAACACTTGTTTGGTAGAGCGAATAATTGGAACTATCAATTCTTACCTTTCTAGGATTAGGAAAGTTAAGAATGGTCGTGGTACAAATCATCATTGCATAGGTGTTACCGTCCACGAAAATCATACCTTGGTGCACAAAGGCATCCATATCAACCTTACTCCTCCCCTCAATAATATGGTCCTTGGACAAGTTAAACTCAAAACCAAGGTGCTCGACAATTTAGGTAATCATACCCCTGGTCGCGACTTTCTATGTCTAATACAACCTAACTGCAAGTGCACAGTCTATCGCGTAGTAATAATAGATATCGATCCCACAGGGACTCGTAATCAAACTAGTGTTCTCGGGAGTTACTATGTTTAGCTAGGTAGAATATGTTTAAGGGAATAAGATTGTCACTAAAAGGGAACTAAGAATGCTACTTAGATTATAATTGATTGAATCGATATGCAGTAATTGTGTTCTTCAGGGATTTGACAAGTTACCGGTGTATGAAATAATTTTTAGAGTTTATTTAAGCAGAAAATAGTGATTTAAAGATTCTCGCCTCACGATGGTTATTGACGCTAATCATAATCCTAAGGGCCAAACGTACACTTTCGTATCCCGTTCGGGGTTAAAATCATTTTTTGGAAATCTCTAAGTTCTAATTCATTTTAAAGTGCTTTCGCTGTTATTAAAATGAATGACTAGTGTTTACTATCTGACCCTACCGCAGCTTTCGCTTGTTGGTTCGTATCTTAATTAATTTCCCACTTTCGTGGCAAAACTACTTTTAAATAAGTTCTCGCTTTCGCGACGAAGTTTATTCAGGAAATCAATTTTAAACACTCAGACCATAAATTACTTTTGAAAAGAAAGTTTTTCAACCAGTTGTTATCAAATCCCATTCGAATTATTACCACATATCGATTACTTAAGTTTAGCTAGACATGGATTTGGGAAAGATAAAACATAAATAAAAGCAATAAATAATAATTTGCATTATAATAAAACTGGAATCGATTGAAATGAGAAACCTGTAAATATTCCAATTGGCCTTTGGGCAGATCCTCCACAGATGTTGGCAGGATTCTGATCTCTATGCCAATTTGATCGTACAATGAAAGTAGAAATTACAGAAGAATGAAAATGGAATACAGAAGAAATAAAGAGAAACGAATAAGAATATAAAACTGGAAAATATGCTCTGGAAATAAATTTGGCAGCACTTCGTTGTATGAATGCAGCACCCTTTCTGAAGTCCCCTGCTTCCCCTTTTATAAAGATGGAATTCTAACGGTTACTGCTGGAGAGAGTGGACTTTGAGGCAGATAATTCAGGGAGTAGTGGTCCACTCTTTGGGAATTGGAACTGCTTCTTTAACGTGTAATTGAAGTGGGGCGTTTTTGCCTGCATGACGGTCGTCACCCGTGTGACGGTCGTCACATCAGCAAAAACAGCTTCTGTGCTTTTTATGATGTTTTCACTCTTTTTTCGTCCATAATTCATCTGAGATTGCTTCTTTTCTTCATGTTGTCTTGTTTAGACGTGATCGTTGAATACCTGCAAAACATCAGACAAATAACACGGAAATAACCCGAAATCGGATCGAAAACGGTTAAACTTTAGTTGAATTATGCATCAAAATATATATACGATTTCGTGTTATCAAACTCCCCTAAGCTTGAATCTTTGCTTGTCCTCAAGTAAAACGTGAAAAGGTCGGCAAGCACGAGGCAGCTTCTTCGTTCGCAAAGTTGGGAAAAACCGGGATTCTTGGTAAGAACAAAACGAGTACCATGACGACACTGGACTACAAGTCTTCAGAGGTCTTCTTTTTATGCGAACCGGTCCCAGTCATGCTACTGTAGCTTGGCGTCAAGGTTCTCGCGGCAAGTTCACCCTGTTTGTTCTAGCGCAATCACATTAAGCCCGTTGTCCATACACTTTCATGGCAAGTCGACCTGTTAGTGAATATGATCTCATTTCTTGTTTTTGATCTTCTTCATTGATCATAAGCTTATGTCATTGATTTTTCAATGAGTTTTCGTGCCGTTGGGCTAAATGCTCGGGTGAGGAGCACCTAACTTAGAAGGAAACATGTCTTATATTTTTGGGCTATTTAGCTCTCTTTTCATGATTTTTCATCTTTTTGGAGATCATACACTTATTTGCATCGGTCGCTCGCTTAGAAGTGCTTTAGGATGGTGCTGACTGCTAGTATAAACTACTTGGGGCTGAGTTTGCGTAGACACTTGAGACTTTGGTACGCGTAGGTAGTGAAACCGACTCGCATAAACCGGAGATCTAAGGTGTCAGGACGGTATTGGTTTTGTTAGAACTGTCGTTTCCTCGGAGTTTCAAAACTTGGTTTGAACTCGGTTGCATTCTCGTGATGCTTTTGCTTTTGAGGAACGAACGAAAGTTTTTGTTTACGTTGAATAATGTGGGGATGTTTGCGTAACGGGAAAAGGATATATAAACGAGCTTTATTTGCTAAAAATAGAAAATGTTTAAATAGAAATTACGAAATTCAAAGTACAGTGGAATGGAAATAAAGGCTCCGCTCCCACACTATCTCAATCAGTGTCCTCACTGATTTTGAAGCATGCGAGAGGGAGATACAACTGAAATGAAAGTACAAATGAACAGGAAATATAGTAAACAAATAAGGAAAAATGGAAAACTAATCACGTCCGCTGCCTCTGTCACGTCCGTGCTGGCGTCCTCTGGCTCTGGCAAGGGCTACTCTGTCCTCATAACTCATAGTGCCGGTGTGGTAGACGGTGTCTCGGAGTCCTTCGACCTGCAAAGTCAGATTCGCCAGGTTCTCAGTGATGGTAACTTGGCCGGTTTGAAGTTGTTGCATTTGAGTCCGGTGCCAAGCTTCGAACTGGTCGGCTCGCTGATTCTGCTGCTGCAGCATCGCGAGTATCTGTGCCTGCTGGTCTAGGGAGCGGCGGAGGTCCTCTTCTGTGTAGTCTGACACGGGATGATGGCGGCGGCGGCGAGAGGATGTACCTGCGTAAGGAGGAGGCTGCAATGCCTCTGGCTGCTCGGACCTATCCAACTCAGCTTGGATTTCATCGTCAGAACCTTGGGTGTGGTCCTGAGTAGGAACAGCGGCAGCAGGAGGCGCAGTGAGGTCAAGTAACCAGTTGGTATGATCCTCCGGGTGTGTGCGGGTGCGTGATGGAAGGATGATGCTTCGGACGGTCTTGCCACACACTACCGGATGGTATTTGACGTCATCTCGGGAGCGGATAAGGTGGGAGGCTCTGCAGTGGTCGGTGTCAAGGAACACCGAGGGGATGGAATGGAGGTGCTGAAGGCGGTCGCCAAGGTTCAGCCCAAGTGCAAAATGCAGTGACAATCCCGCCAAACTAGAATGGCTTCGAGCCACGGTTGCAATTGGCTTGAATGTGAGCCAGCAGAAACGGAGCGGCGTTGATAGGTTCGTTGTTGAAGATGCAATGGAGGAAGAAGAGCTCTTTCGAGTTCACCTTATGGTTGCTGTCTCTGGCGAAAATTGTGTTGCTCAACGCTCTGTGAAAGTACCGGATGGTTGGGTTATGGATATGTGTGGCGTGCAGAGAGTCCCAACCATCGGCATTGATGCCGGTCAACTGGTACCACAGCGCGAAAGCTTCGTGCTGGAACTGATCGGTGATGCGGCGGTGGGCATTGTCGCCTCGAGGTAGCTGTAGGATGCTGGCAATCTGATTTTGGTTCACCTGATAGTTGGTGCCGAACATCCGGAAGCATGCGGCACCTGAGTGCTGGCTAAGTTCGCCGCTGGATGTGGCGTAAGTAAACGAACTCAAGAACTCGAGAGTGAGTTGTTCGTATGTTGGCAGTGGATTGGTACAGAGGTTCAAGATGCCTGCTCTTTGAAGCATCCAGGTGACGCCTTCAAGGAGTCCGAGCTCCGTAAGCGACGGAATGTGTGGATAATGAGTCGGCTGGAGCGACCTCTGATGAAATGCGATGTAGTTTGCTCGCTGTCTCTCGCCTAAGTCACCTTCACTGAAGAAAATGTTGCTGATATCTGGGGTTTCTGCATTTCTTGCCATTGTTGGATATTGAGAGGTTTCTGAAGATTGGGGTTTTTCTGCAGAGTGGGAAGAACTGACAGAAGTGTGGTTTGGAAGTTGAGATTGGAGTTGAAATATATGGTTCAATGTGGGGAGGACGAAAATTTGTAGTGGGGTAGGAGTTCTGATGATTAGAAGTGGTAATGCGGGTAGTGGGAAAGAACACGCACCATGTTATATCAGATAGCAGTTTTTGAATTCGTGACGGTCGTCACGTATGTGTGACGGTCGTCACCGCCGTGACGCTCGTCAGGGTCCTGTGACGGTCATCACAGCAGCAAAATCTGCAGAACGCAGAATTTTGCTCTGAGGGGCGTACTCGTAGTGACTTTAAGGCTTAGTATTGATACGGCAATGTAATATAGCAGCCAACAAACAACGAATAATGCGAAAACAGAATACTTGAATAAAAACTAGAATTGAAATAACATAAAATTGAAATGATTGTATGTAGTACATAAAGAAAACTAACAATGCGAAAAATCCAAAATGATTAAATGAAAACTAAACTAAACTAAACTAAACTGAATCTACTGCTAAAAACTAGTATCTAGTCTTTTCGTGTCTTCAACTCATCGAACTTCCGTGCATAGTAGTCGAGCTGGTCACAGACCTAAATCCATGAAGCCTACCAGTTCGTTGTGTATGCCTGCGATGTCATCTTTTACAGTAGTCAGAGCTGCATCAACGTTGTCCAATCGTAGTAGAACAGTATCCATTTTGTCGGTGTTCTCCTCAGGGATAGGCTCAGGATAGGTGTTGTAGTGCGGAGGAGTCATAGGGTCTACTTCAGTTTCGGATACAGCATCCTCATAGTAACATATAGTTGTGTGCCTCAGAGATGTGGTCACTGTCATACATATAGTTCTGTGGTGTTGACTGAGGTGAAGGAGGTCCCATAGGCTCGTCCAGTTCATAAAGCCAGTTGTCCTTATTGTGGATACTTGTCATCTGATGATCAGGCAGTGTGAATAGCTGTACCTGGTTTTTCGTTAATGAGGGTACTCATACGGTTCAGGTCCCATAGTTCCTAAAATACACCTGTTAAAGCAGAATTGTATGTTCATGGGTCGGATGGTGCCAAAACGAGTGCTTGCATTTAAGTGGAATCTAAGGCCAAGCTCGTGGGCAATCATTGTCACGAGGCCTCCTATAAGAATAGGTGTATGTGGTTCCTGCGTGAGGCGTTTGAAAGATCTCATCATGAAAGGCACTGCGTTTACTGTACATCCCTGAGAAGCACAGAACATGATGAATAACTCCTCTTTAGATACTGCAGTAATATTTTCTTCTTTCCCAAAACAGGGTTGTGAGCTAGTATCTTATGGAAGTATCTGAAGGCTGGGTTATGGATATCATCATTATACATTTTGTCTGGTTCAGGGTGATAGTCGCCTGTAATTCTACTCCAGAATTGATCGAGTTGAAAATCAATATCGTCATCTTCTGCACTGATGAACACATGCGGTCCGCTAGGAAATCCTAGGAGGTTAGCTAGTGACATCCGGCTATGGGTTTGGTCCATTCCAAATAATCGGACAGGTAGTAAGCTCTGTGTTGGATCCAAAGCCATAGTTGGGTATATATCTGAAAGAACTAAGGAATTCATAGGTAAGATCCTTGTAGGTAGCAAAACGTGTTTTCAAATCAATGTTCTCCCAACCCAGTTGATTGAACAGGTATTGAATGCTATCCGTGATTCCTAGTTTATCCATGGTAGACTTATCATAATACAACGTTAAGGCGAATTCTCTTTCAGCTAGTGCTGCAAATCTTGCCTTTTGAGCTAGTCCTCTAAAGTGAACCTTTGTGAAGTCGTACTCGGCCATACTCGCAGGTAATTCGGAGAAAACAGAGGGAATGTTTTGAAGACTTTAAAAATCTTGAAAAGTTTAAAACATGAGTTTGAATTCAGGATTTTTGAAAACAAAAAGCGGTAGAAACAAAAGACAAAAGAGAAAAATAAAATAAAATAAAAGTATGAAAACAAACGAAAGTAGAAAGTAGTAGTAATTATAAGTTTAGAATTTTTGTTGGATTTTCAAAGTAAAAGTTTAAAGGAAAAATGAAATACGATAACGAGGGAAATTGGGTTGCCTCCCAGTAAGCGCTGTTTTTAACGTCTAAAGCCTGACGATAGCTTGGTGAGAAGCTATTAGGGTGTTTGAGCTGGAAGCTCAAGTAATGTTATATTGCTGACTTGAGGATTGTTGTCGTTCTTATTGTAATGTTTTAGACGTTGCCCGTTTACGATAAATGGTGCATTCGTCTTATCGGTAATTTCGACAGCTCCACTCTGAAGTACTTTAGTCACTTCATAGGGTCCAGACCACCTAGATTTTAGTTTACCTAGGAAGAGTTTTAATCTTGAATTAAAGAGCAATACGATGTCTCCCACACTGAATTGTTTCCTGACTGAACGTTTATCATGCCACTTTTTAGTTCGTTCTTTATAGATACGGGCATTTTCGTAAGCGTCTAATCGAAGTTCTTCCAACTCGTGTAAGTTCAAGATTCGCTTTTCTCCTGCCTTGGTGTAGTTGAAGTTGAGTGTCTTAATGGCCCAGAAGGCCTTATGCTCTAATTCTACAGGGAGATGGCAGGATTTACCGTAAACTAATTTGTAGGGTGTAGTACCTATCGGTGTCTTAAAAGCGGTCCTATAAGCCCATAAAGCTTCTTGTAGCTTTGACGACCAATCTTTCCTTGAGGTAGCGACAGTCTTTTCCAATATCTGTTTTATTTCTCTGTTCGAGACCTCTACTTATCCGCTAGTTTGCGGATGATAGGGTGTAACTACTCGGTGTCGGACTCCATATCTAGAGAGAAGTTTATCGAATATTCGCGATATGAAGTGAGATCCGCCGTCACTAATGACGAGTCTTGGTACACCGAATCTAGGAAAGATTGTATTTTTGAAGAGTTTGATTACTACTCGTGCGTCGTTTGTTGGAGCAGCAATGGCTTCTATCCATTTAGACACGTAGTCTACAGCGACGAGTATGTAGTGATTACCAAAAGAAGGTGGGAATGGTCCCATGAAATCTATTCCCCATACGTCAAAGATTTCTACCTCTAAGATTCCTTTCTGAGGCATTTCATCGCGTCGTGAGATGTTGCCGGTTCGTTGGCATCGATCACATTTTAGCACAGTGATGTGAACGTCTTTCCAGAGGTTAGGCCAGAATAAGTCGGCTTGGAGAATCTTAGCGCACGTCTTGGATGTACTAGCATGACCACCATATGGTGATGAATGACATTGGGAAATGATATTTTCTATTTCTTCCTCCGGGACACAGCGACGGTATATGTTGTCGGCCCCTCTCTTGAAGAGTAGAGGTTCGTCCCAATAATAGTGTTTCAGATCGTGGAAGAATTTCTTCTTTTGTTGATAAGTGAGGTCTGGTGGAAGCACGCCTGCAGCGAGGTAATTAACGATGTCAGCATACCAGGGTAATGTGACTTGGGCATAGATGGCTTCTACGGCTTTTTCAAATTCTGGATCTTCCGAGATTGAGTTGGGTATGTCACTTTCTAATTTGGCTATCAGACGTTCGTACGGGAAATCGTCATTTATCGGTACTGGTTCGTGTCTGATGCCTTCTATTCGGGATAAGTGATCTGCAACAACGTTCTCGGTGCCTTTCTTATCTTTGATTTCTAGGTCAAACTCTTGTAATAACAGGATCCATCTCAATAGTCTTGGTTTGGCATCCTTTTTGCTTATTAGGTACCTTATGGCAGCGTGGTCTGTGTATATGATGATTTTTGCTCCTACTAAGTAAGAACGGAATTTGTCAAGCGCAAATATAACTGCTAGAAGTTCCTTTTCTGTGGTAGCGTAGTTCATTTGGGCAGGATCTAAGGTTCTACTGGCATAGTAGATGGCATGGAGTTTCTTGTCCTTCCTTTGTCCTAGAACTGCGCCTACGGCATAATCACTCGCATCGCACATGATTTCGAACGGTAGTCGCCAATCGGGCGGTTGCATAATTAGTGCGGTGATAAGGGCTGATTTTAATGTTTCGAATGCTTTTAAATAGTCGTCGTCGAAGACGAACTCAACATCTTTCATCAACAGGCCGGTTAGAGGTTTTGTGATTTTCGAAAAATCTTTTATAAATCTTCTGTAGAAACCGGCATGTCCTAGAAAACTCCGTATTTCTCGTACAGATTTTGGAGGTTGGAGATCTTTTATAATCTCTATTTTAGCTTTGTCTACCTCAATTCCTCTATCTGATATGACATGTCCTAGAACTATTCCTTGTCGGACCATAAAATGGCATTTTCCCAATTTAGGACGAGGTTTACTTTTACGCAACGTTCTAATACCATTTCTAAGTTTTGTAGGCATCCTTCGAAATATTGTCCACATACCGAGAAATCGTCCATAAATACTTCCATGATGTCGTCTATGAAGTCTGCGAAGATTGCCATCATGCATCTTTGGAAGGTTGCTGGAGCATTACAGAGTCCGAACGGCATTCGGCGGTAAGCAAAAGTACCATAAGGACAGGTGAATGTAGTCTTTTCTTGGTCATCAGGATGGATGGGAATTTGGAAGAATCCTGAATAACCATCTAGATAGCAGAAGTATGAATGTTTGGCTAATCTTTCCAACATTTGGTCTATGAAGGGTAACGGGAAGTGATCTTTGCGTGTGGCCTTGTTAAGCTTCCTATAGTCAATGCACATCCTGCTTCCAGTCACGACTCTTTTTGTTATTGATTCGCCTTTTTCGTTTTTAATTACAGTGACTCCTCCTTTCTTTGGTACGACATGAACTGGGCTGACCCATTCACTATCGGAGATCGGATAGATGATTCCTGCATCTAGCAATTTCTTTACTTCATCTCTGACTACAGTGCTCAGGATGGGGTTCAGTCTTCTCTGATGCTCTCGAGAGGTTTTAGAGTCTTCCTCTATTGTAATTCGATGCATACAGATCGAAGGGCTTATACCTTTTAGATCGCTTATGTTATAGCCTAACGCGGTGGGGTACTTCTTTAGGACTTCTAATAGCTTTTCAGTTTCTGGTTGTCCTAAGTCGGCGTTGACTATCACTGGTCTTTTTAGTTCATCGTCTAGAAATTCATATCTAAGGTTTTTGGGTAATGTTTTGAGTTCTAAAGATGGGTTCTTCGGACCTGGCATATGGTTTGGGGTCAGTGCTAAGCTTTCGCTTAGGCTGTCGTCTTTATACGGTTTACGCCAATCGTCGTCTTCAGAAATATCGGGTATTTGAATCTTTATTATTTCTGAATACGTGGTCTCTTCGTTCTCAAGTTCTCTTATGCATTTGTCAATTTCGTCTACTAAATAGCAGGTATCGTCTATGGCTGGTGCTTGTAAGAACTTGGTGAGAATGAACTCTATCTTTTCTTCTCCTACTTCGAATGTTAGCCTTCCTTTCTTCACATCTATAATCGCTCCGGCTGTAGCTAGGAACGGTCTTCCTAGGATAATTGGGGTTACAGTATCTTCCTTGATGTCCATGATTATGAAGTCGATTGGAATGTAGAATTGTCCTATGCGTACTGGAACGTTTTCCAGTATTCCAACGGGGTATTTTACTGATCGGTCAGCTAATTGTACGGACATCTTGGTTGGTCTGAGGTCTCCCATATTCAGCTTTTTGCATATAGATAAAGGCATAACACTGATACTGGCTCCTAAATCGCATAGAGCTTTGTCTATTATGAACTTTCCTATGACGCAGGGTATGGAGAAACTACCTGGGTCTTTTAATTTAGGAGGCATGCGGTTTTGAATAATAGCGCTACACTCTGTAGTAAGTGTAACTGTTTCGTTATCCTCGATCTTTCTCTTATTCGACAGGATTTCTTTGAGAAATTTAGCGTATGACGACATTTGAGTTATCGCTTCTGTAAAAGGAATAGTAATATTCAGCTGTTTAAGGAGCTCTACAAATTTCTTAAACTGTCCTGAAGTTTTGGAGTTTATTAATCTTTGAGGGTAAGGAATAGGTGGTTTATATGGCGCTGGAGGTGCTTGAGTTTTTTCACTTGCGGTATCCTCCTTCTCGTTATCTTCATTCTTCTCTAACTCGGATTCCTTCTCTGCTTGTTCAGTTGGTTTTTGTTGCATGGCTGAGTTTTCGGTCCTCGGATCGATCGGTTCGTCCAATTCTTTTCCACTTCTTAGTATTACAGCATTCGCTTGACCTTTTGGATTCTATTCGGGTTGTCCAGGAAATGTGCCAGCAGGTGCGGCAGCAGAGGCTTGTTGTTGAGCCACTTGTGATATCTGTGTTTCTAACATTTTGTTGTGGGTGGCTAAAGCGTCTACTTTTCCGGTCAACTGTTTAATTTGCTCGCTAGTGTGTATGTTTTGATTCAGGAATTCTTTGTTTGTTTGAGCTTGAGTAGCTATAAATTTTTCCATCATCAATTCGAGTTTGGATTTCCTAGGTGCAGTCTGAGCAGCAGCTGGTTTCTGATATCCTGGCGGAGCAGTAGGCATTTGCAATGCATTTTCGCTTTTGTAAGAAAAGTTTGGATGATTTCGCCAACCTGGGTTATATGTATTTGCGTAAGGATTTCCTTGAGCATAATTTACCTGGTCTGGTGGGATTCCGGCTAGCAATGGGCATTCGGGTGCATTATGAGTGGTGCTTCCGCATAACTCGCAATTTGGAGTTACGGCAGCGACGGTTGCAGTGGGGTTAATGGTCAGACTATCTATCTTCTGTGCTAGAGGATCTACTTTAGCGTTGAACTTTTCAAGGCTGCTGATCTCGTACATCCCACCTTTCGCTGTGGTTTTCTCTGTTGGAGTGTGTTCACCTCCCCATTGGCAATGGTTTTGTGACATGTTTTCGATTAATTGATAGGCTTCATCGTATGTGTAACACCCCACTTCCCGTATTAAATAAAATATAAATATTATAATAATAATCAGAGTTTTGACCAAAAAGTGGGATATCACATCTCCAAATTTTATAAAAATACTTTATTCATTCTTTTCAAAATAATACAGCGGAATTTGTTTAATAACATAAAATACATCAAATTCATGATACGTCACAGGATTACAATAAGTTTGACATAAAACAGTTAAAACACCCATATCCCGTGTTACGTATCAGAGCATCCTACGACTCGACTGCCACACCACTATCCAAGTTAGCTAAGCACCTGGATTATCTGTACTTCCGAAGAAGCACAGACCACAACAACACCAAAGGGGTGAGAAAACATGATAAAAAATATAATGGTAATGTAATACATGTAAACAAGGTAGTACAACACACCAACACACCACTATTCACCCCAACAACACAATATAACGAACCTACTGTTCAAATTACAATATAACGTATTATAATGCATTTATGCAACTCACACCATGCATGCGGTACCGACTCATTGGTTCATTCAATCGAACCCACCATTCTCCACAAAGGAGTACGGGTGAATCACTTACGCTCCATCCGAGACATGATTCGACCCCACCATTCTCCACAAAGGAGTACTGGTGAATCACTTACGCTCCATCCGAGACATGATTCAACCCCACCATTCTCCACAAAGGAGTACGGACAGATCACTTACGCTCCATCCGAGACATGATCCATCCCACCAAGACACCATGATATGCACACACCAATGCATAACTATTATGTTCAGGCACACTAAGTGCACACGATCCACCTGATCGTATCATCATACATCACATATATATGCATAGATATAACATGCACCAACACCATATAAATCAATCAGTTAGTAAACAAGTTCATATTCTATCACCAAGATACAAACACATCCCAACACTCGGGGAATACACGATCCTACTGATCACTGCACCATAATCATATACATGATACACCCATCATTCATTTTAATTAAATTAGATATTAAATGAGTTCACACTCTAACACCATATATAAACACATCTCAACTCAGATTCCCAGCCTATTCTAGTACCAATCTTGCCTATTACCGTAAGCAATCGGTTTCTAATTCCTATTCCCAAAATCATCACCTACACACTTTATCGATACCTCAAAAGCCATACAGAACTTTCCCTAAAAACTGTAAAACACCCTATATGCTCTATATGCCAAATCAACCCAAAACACCAATTCGTTAACATTGACTTATACTCCATCACTATCAATTACTAGTTATCATCAAACACAAACACACCAATAAACATTATACTTACCAATTATCCTATACTTCCTACTCTAGAACCAACATTACGGTACATTATCGACACTTCAGAGTCACTCTGAATCTCACCAAGGTCCTAACCATAGTCATTAACGACACTATAGGGAAACAACACATAATTTTCCCCAAAGCTATAATCATGGTCATTACCCACACTACAGTAACAACACAGAATCTCACCAAAACTCTATTTATATTTACTATCAACACTACAGTAACAACACAGAATCTCACCAAAACCCTATTTATATTTACTATCAACACTACAGTAACAACACGGAATCTCACCAAAACTCTATTTATATTTAATATCAACACTACAGTAATGTAATACCCCAAATTTTACCCTTACATTTAGTCAGTCATTGCGCATAGCATTTCATTTTGCATCCATTAATCACTAACCAATCATTGAGTGCGATTTGTTTTGCAGGAATTACCCCTAGGGGCGTTTTGGTTATTTTAAGCAGAATTCGTAATTTTGGGACAGATGAGGCATTATTCCTGAGGCATTTATTTACATGGGTTGATTATGTCAAGGTGTCGGCACGTTTTGACTGGTATTGAGAAACTCTTGTCAGAAGTATTGGACTCAGGGCCGTTTCGGTGTTTTGTTTTAAATGATAGGAGCTTGGGCTGAAAAGAAAGTGGATGGTGTTAATGCTGTTCAGAAAAGTTATGTGATCAACGGGATTGTAGTTTGAATTTGTTCGGATATAATCATGTCGCAGGATACTAGTTATAAAATTGATCAAGGCAAAGGAGAAGGGAGTTTTAAATATTTGTGAGACTTTTATCCATAAGTATTCATAAGTTACAACTCAAAGGTGGATTTAAATAATTTGTGAATTATTATTCATGGATATTTAAATTTATAATTGAGAAAATAAACATGAGTATTTGTTGGATTTTATTTCATAAATATTAAAGTACAGTAGAATTGAAAGAACACTTTTGAATTTTATTCAAGATGTTCATTTGCTTACAAGAGGATGACATCTACAATAAGTATCTACTCTAAAAAAAGGGTCCTAAGTCCTAAAGATCCTATTGTGTCTTCATGATGTTCATCCACTGGACATTACTTCATGCTTCTCCGATTAACCTGCACAATCAAAAAAGAACAAACAAAAGCAAGAAAGGGTTAGAAGTTATTTTTGACACTCTCAGAACATCATCATCATCGAGTGTCGGGAGTGGCACGACCGAAGCCGCATCCTACCCCCGTTACCAATCTGAACCATCGGCGTCAGATCAAGTGGCTACTGTTTCTTATCTAAGGGGCAACCGAGAGAGATGAAGAGTAAAATGAAGTAGGGACTGAATAATTTGCCGAAAGGGATCACGCGCCGAAATTGGACTCGTTTTCAAAACCAAACAGAATTCCGTTCATCAAGTAAAACATGGTGACATTATCAAGTAAATTTCAAGATTGCTTCCAAACTGATACAAGGGTAAAACAGCACAGCCAATTCGGACTCAGACCCGGATGCCGGCAGGTCTGAATCGCTTTGTTTTCGAAGATTTCCAACACCTGAAATTCACCACAACAGCATCAGTACCAAGTTTATAACAGAACTCAAAACCAAAAACAGTTCATAAGCTGCACCTAAATTGCATAAACAAAACGACTCACAGGATGCTCAAAATTGAATAGAAATTTCAATTCGCAAGGCACCAAAACCAGCACACGTTCATAAAAAAGGAAGGACCAAGTCCAACAATTCGCAAGCCGCTGAACCAGCTCGAAAAATAGAATGGCAAGTACATCAAAAGAATCAGGTTCAAGTCAATTCGAAAACAAGAGAGGGCAGAGGTCCAGTTCACAAACCACAGCAGGAAATGCAAACTCAATCAAAAGAGCAAGATAAATTCACATAATCACATTCACCTAATCAGCTCAGCAAGCCTCAACCAAGGGTGCAAGTCACAATGAAAAGCCAACAAAGCAGTTCATATCAGTAAAATCCCACGGCCAAACTACCTCAAATCGCTATGAGCATGAGGGCTCAGTTCAGAACATCACTGCCCCGGCAAGTAAGTGTACCAGTCGCTAACATAGAAAAAATCAGACAATGCAGCAGCAAGGCATGAATAACCAGAGATCAAACCCATATCAAAACTACATAAGTTCACAAGCCCAGAAATCATGACTCTGAACCAAGTTCAAACAGCCGTGAATGAACAAGCAAAGAACACAGCAGAGACTATCAAAAGCAACTGTCGAAACATGGTTAAAAGCAACCGCGGCATCATCGATTCCCTCATCAGGCTCAGACAGAGCGTCATCATTGCCGTATACCCCTCCTCGACATTTGATCCGACCAAAGTGTTAGCACCTTTCTGAAAGAAGAAGAAGAAAAGTTAATGTGTGTTCGAAACAGTTAATCCAGAAGTCAGAAGCATATATCCAACAAAACCAAATTTGAATATGGATACAAGCAATTTCCAAATCCGTATTCAATCAAATACTGGGAATTTGAGTCTGTAAGTCTGAAAGGGAAAGAAAAGATCCAATCAGCTTATCAGAAAGATAATCAAACAAATCAAACAAAATCCATTACAAGTGAATCCGAAAAAGGCAAGTTCAAATCACATCAGAAAATTCAACAAGATCAAATCAAAATCACAATCCAATCTCAGTAAAAATAACGCAAATCCAACACTATCAAAAAGCCCACAGATCAGAGAGAGTGGTATATAAAGGAACGAGCTCACCATGTTGAAACGCTAACGGGCTAAGGGCGAAAACAAAGGGACGGCCGAGAGAGAAGACGGAGAGGGCGCGAACAAAACCCTAGTGGCCGAGAGAGAAAGAGGAGAAGAGTTTTCGTCAAAGGTAATCATCAGAGCACAAACCGAGAGATTGAGGAAGGTCCGCCGACGCCGCCTCCATCCACGACGGGCAAACCTTCCCCAGAGGCTCAGTTCACCATCATCGCCTCCTCAATACGTTCATCACCGATTTGCGAACGAAAACGTAAGCCAAAGATCCTGATATGTTTGTTTTGCTTTCAGAAAGGTTCATCACCAAGGAGAAAACGGTGAAGATGGAACGGAGAAGGAGAGAGCTCCAGACGCGGAGGCACAACGGCGCCGCGAAGAGAATAGGGTTTTGAAACCCTAGCTCTCCTTTTTTTTTACAATTACACCAACCGGGTTGGGTCCGGAAGTGATGACCGGCCCAACCCCTTTTATTTTTCTTTTTTTGTTTTTTATAATTAGTTATTTTAAATCTTATTAAATTTTTTTAACTAAATATAAAAATTGTTTTTTTAAAATAATAACTCTAAATCCTAACTAAAGTCATTTTTAAAAATAAACATTAAAAGTAAAACCTTTTTTTTTTTAATTAAAACTATTTTTTTTGAAAATTAAACTTAATCCTTTTTTTATGTTTAAACATCTTTTTAACTTAAATCAAAACTTTTTCTTTAAAAACAACAAAAATCTCCAATATTGCACTTTTGTCTCATGACCCGTCCAATTACCGTCTGACTTTGCCTACTAACGCGTGTGTTCATTTTTGCAGCTTATTACGTTGTGTTTTATTCAAATTTCATTATCATATTGTATCTGCTCCTCTCATGTAACCTCGCGAATCCTAACAATCGCGCTTTAGTTTCTGTCTTTAAGTTTCTGATTGTATGGCTTACTGTCTGCATTTTTATTTCCGCTTGCATGATTCAAATCTCACACATTCATCAATACTCCTGTCACATTATACACATCTGAAGGTTAGGTCTAACCGTTTGGTCGCCGCGCCAATAGTCCTCAACTTCAACCCTTACACCTTACAAACCCTAATTTTCACAAATGCCTCGCCGCAGGCAAGATTACAATTTTACCCCTAGCATTAGGTCAAAGAGCCGCCGCGCTCATTTTAGGGTTTTCCCGCCGTGGAATCCCTAATTTAACCCTAACTACAACTTAACAATTCAATGTAGAGATTTGGAGTTTCTACACTCCACGTAAGCGTGTCCTTAAGATGCGTTTATTCCCCTTGAGACCTTGACCACAGTCAAGAAGTCTCTAACCTCCTTTTTTAGGGGAACTACAATTACTCTGATTCCACTCCCGTAAGGATATGTAGGCACAAGATGCGATGTCTTGCCGAGTAAACTTAGAACTAACCCCTTAGGTCTCTTTTCTCACTTTTAATCCCTCTGTACATATACCTTAAGCAAATAAATAAAGCAAATAGTAAACATCTGGACAAAAGGTTCCTGTAGAGTACTACAGAAGTTTAGGGTGCTAATACCTTCCCTAAATTTAACCAACCCCCGAACCCTAGATCTTTCCCCGCATTGTGTTCACGATGCAAAATAGGTTTTCCCTCTTTTGACCTTTTCCTTCGGATAAATCAAAGAGCGGTTGTGAATTGAATTGCGATTCAAACTAATTAATGGTTTGTGATCTTATTTCCACCGCAACAAGTAACAACACAGAATCTCACCAAAACTCTATTTATATTTACTATCAACACTACAGTAACAACACAGAATCTCACCAAAACTCTATTTATATTTACTATCAACACTACAGTAACAACACAGAATCTCACCAAAACTCTATTTATATTTACTATCAACACTACAGTAACAACATATAATCTCACTAACATCACCATAATACATATACATCAAATTCACCAATACCAATCAACAATTCATCAATGTCAAGCATCAATTTATCATTAGCAACAATAATAACAAGCACGCCAATATAAAACTCCATAGATCGGAATTTCACTACGGGGTTAAGGAATCCCCTCTACCCTGTATATGTATATACCATCCCAAATCAAGTTTCTCCCCCCTTACCTTGTTAATCGGTTGATCGATGAAATAACCCTCCAAGGTTTGGCCAATTCTGATTTTCCCCTGTATCCTTCGTTCTTTGCTCCCTTTTCCGTTCTCTCCTTTCTATCGTTCTTTTTCCACTTTCTCTAACTTCTCACAATGTATCGTAAAACTACTAATCCCTCGGTTTCTATTTTAATTCTCTAATCCCAATAATAATAATAACTTAATAATAATAATAATAATAATAATAATAATAATAATAATAATAGTAATAATAATCCTATTATTATCTCACCAAAATAATAATAATGTTAATAACTTAATAAAATAATAATAATAATAAAAGTAATAATAATCCTATTATTATCTCACCAAAATAATAATAATATTAATAATACTAATAAATATAATAATATATAATAATAATAATAACACCCCTACCAATATTACTATTATTCATTATATTATCATATTCACACCAAAAATCATAATAATATAATAACTATATTAATAATAATATTATATTCTCCATATTAATAATATTACTACAAATATTAATAATAATCATAAATATAATAATAATAATAATAATAATAATAATAATAATAATAATAATAATAATAATAATAATAATAATAATAATAATAATAATACCACCACCAATATTACTATTATTTCTTATATTATTATAAACTCACCAAATTACCACCAATAATCCTCCCACATTAGGGACACCCACCAAACATCACCAAATACACCCCCACCAAAGGGTACACCAACATATAATATTTAAAATACTAATAAAATGACTAAATAATTAAAATGGGTGTTACAGTATGGCTTATCCATAAGTGCACCGCCCGCGGCAGCGTCTATTGTCAATCTAGTATTGTATAGAAGCCCATTATAGAAAGTATGGATTGTCACCCAGTCTTCTAGACCGTGGTGAGGACATGTTCTCATCATATCTTTGAATCGTTCCCATGCTTCATAAAGAGATTCAGTATCTTTTTGTCGAAATCCGTTGATTTGAGCTCTAAGCATAGCAGTTTTGCTTGGCGGAAAATATCTCGCTAAGAAGACGTTCTTCAATTATTCCCACGTCGTAACGGAGTTGGACGGTAAAGATTGTAACCATGTCCACGCTCTGTCTCTAAGAGATAATGGGAAAAGACGAAGTCTTATCGCGTCTAGAGTTACTCCATTTGCTTTCACTGTGTCCGCGTATTATACAAACTTCGTTAGATGTTCATTCGGATCCTCAGTTGCGTTTCCTGAGAATTGGTTTTGTTGTACAGCTGACAGCAATGATGGTTTCAGCTCAAAATCATTTCGGGTAATTGTTGGGGCAACAATGCTACTTCTAGGCTCCATCTGAGAGGGTGTAGCGTATGCCTTCAGCGGTTTGTTTGGAGGTCCTTCAGCCATCGTTGGTTCTTCTTCGGATTTGGGAATGGGAGTGAGAGGATCAGGAATGTTATGTTTGAGTTGGTACTCAATGATTCGGCTTCTTAGATGTAAGAAGCGTTCTAGTTCTGCGACTGAAGGTTTCAAGATATCGCCTTGTGAGCGATTATTTGGCATACAATCGACAACACTAGTAAAGGAAAAAATGAAAATTGTTAACCTAGTCTATACGGCGTAACAGAAGGTTACACTATTGACTAAACGGGTCCCCGGCAACGGTGCCAAAAACTTGATTGCGACTTTCTATGTCTAATACAACCTAACTGCAAGTGCACAGTCTATCGCGTAGTAATAATAGATATCGATCCCACAGGGACTCGTAATCAAACTAGTGTTCTCGGGAGTTACTATGTTTAGCTAGGTAGAATATGTTTAAGGGAATAAGATTGTCACTAAAAGGGAACTAAGAATGCTACTTAGATTATAATTGATTGAATCGATATGCAGTAATTGTGTTCTTCAGGGATTTGACAAGTTACCGGTGTATGAAATAATTTTCAGAGTTTATTTAAGCAGAAAATAGTGATTTAAAGATTCTCGCCTCACGATGGTTATTGACGCTAATCATAATCCTAAGGGCCAAACGTACACTTTCGTATCCCGTTCGGGGTTAAAATCATTTTTTGGAAATCTCTAAGTTCTAATTCATTTTAAAGTGTTTTCGCTGTTATTAAAATGAATGACTAGTGTTTACTATCTGACCTTACCGCAACTTTCGCTTGTTGGTTTGTATCTTAATTAATTTCCCACTTTCGTGGCAAAACTACTTTTAAATAAGTTCTCGCTTTCGCGACGAAGTTTATTCAGTAAATCAATTTTAAACACTCAGACCATAAATTACTTTTGAAAAGAAAGTTTTTCAACCAGTTGTTATCAAATCCCATTCGAATTATTACCACATATCGATTACTTAAGTTTAGCTAGACATGGATTTGGGAAAGATAAAACATAAATAAAAGCAATAAATAATAATTTGCATTATAATAAAACTGGAATCGATTGAAATGAGAAACCTGTAAATATTCCAATTGGCCTTTGGGCAGATCCTCCACAGATGTTGGCAGGATTCTGATCTCTATGCCAATTTGATCGTACAATGAAAGTAGAAATTACAGAAGAATGAAAATGGAATACAGAAGAAATAAAGAGAAACGAATAAGAATATAAAACTGGAAAATATGCTCTGGAAATAAATTTGGCAGCACTTCGTTGTATGAATGCAGCACCCTTTCTGAAGTCCCCTGCTTCCCCTTTTATAGAGATGGAATTCTAACGGTTACTGTCATACCCTAGATTTGTCCTACCTTTTTCAAAATTTTCATTCGTCCGACTTTATTCTTTATTTTGCATTGCTTGTGCAACTTAAAGTATTTTTCACTTTTTTAGCCCAATAAATTTGCGCCACGTGGCATCTTTTTATTTATTTTTATTTATGTGTTAACATTTTATTTTAATATTAATTAATTAATTAATTAGTTTAGAATAGGATAGAATTAGAATTAATTAGTTAGAATTTAAGTTAGAATAATAATTAGAATTTAGAAGTAGAGTTATTAATTAATAGATTTAGAATTTAAAATTTTATTCAGACAAGATTAATTGGAATTAGAATTTTAGATATAATTAGTTGTAGTTATTAATTAGTTAATTTAGAAAATTAAAATTAATTAAAAAAAAGAAAGTTGGAATTGAGAGAATACGGTAGCAATTGGCAACTAGGGTTTCGAATTTTGGCTATAAAAGAATGTTACTGTTCATCAGGACGGAGGAGAAAAACCCTGGCCGTCAAACCCTAACATCAAGTTCTTCCTCTTCTCTCAGCCGGCCCACATCATCATCCCCCTCTTTTCTCGCCATTTCCTCACCTCCTTCACGAAAAGCAATCCTCCACCGTAAACCCTTTGTTTCCTTCTTCCTCTGACCTCAAACACAAATCCAACAAAACCCAAACATTCTCGACTTGTCGCGAAACAAGCTCAACAGAACTATATCGGAAACTGTGATACCCGGTTTAACCAGCATTGTTCAGATCGAGCTTTACCAAAGCTCTTTCTCGGGCGAGTTTCTGCGTGTCGGTGTATCCAACTTGACTCAGCTGGAACGAGTTGATGCTTCATATAACAACCTGACGGAGACGATTCCCGGCGAGTTGTGTCGGCTAAAGAATCTCGGGTCTCTTAATCTGTACAATAATCAACTCGAGGGTTCTCTGCCGGAGAGTTTAGCTTCGGCGGAGAGTTTATATGTGCTTCTTTTGTTCACAACAACAACATTCTGTTCGAAGCGACCTGTGATTCCCCTTCAACAAAGAGCTTAAGTCACAAGTTTTCAACAACTTCATCATCGGCAACAAGCTCTATTCGCTGTTTAGCTTCATCTCAGCGTTCGCCGTGTTGTGGTGTGGGTTGAGTGTGATTTCAATAGCGGTCAAGACGCTCTGAAGACGCCGGATCGACAAGCGATGTGATTCTACATTACTGTTGTGCTCGATTCATGTCAACTACACAATTCTGAGAGTCGTTGTTTCCGCAAGAGAGCAACGACACGGTTTCGACTTCAAACAACACCCACAGATCCGTTCCCAGCAACAATGTGTCGATTCAGTTTCGTACAAAGTTCAACCATTGGCTTATTTTCTTAGGGCTTCTGCTAAGGTTCCTGATGCTCAGATCATAACTGAGCACCCTCCTATTAAGGTTGGAATTGTTTTTTATGGTAGACAATCTCCTGGTGGACACAATGTTATTTGGGGTCTTCATTCTGCTCTCAATATTCACAACCCTGAGATTGTTTTGCTTGGATTTCTCGGTGGTTCAGAAGGTCTTTTTGCCCATAAAACTTTGGAGATAACTGACAGTGTTCTCTCCACTTACAAAAATCAAGGTGGTTATGATTTGCTTGGGCGTACAAAAGATCAAATTAAGACAACTGAGCAAGTCAATGCCGCACTTGCTGCACACAACAATTTGAAACTTGATGGACTTGTCATCGTTGGAGGTGTGACATCAAACACGGATGCCGCTCAGCTTGCAGAGACATTTGCTGTTACCAAATGTCCAACAAAGGTGGTTGGTGTTCCTGTGATTTCAAATGGAGATCTTAAAAACCAGTTTGTGGAAACAAATGTTGGTTTTGATACAATTTGTAAGGCGAATTCTCAGCTCATCAACAATGTCTGCACTGATGCTCTTTCTGCAGAGAAGTATTATTATTTCATTCGTCTGATGGGACGCAAGGCATCACATGTTGCTTTGGAATGCACTCTTCAGTCCCATCCGAACATGGTAATTCTCGGGGAGGAGGTAGCTAAATCAAAACTTACCTTTTTGAAATTTCACAAAAGATTTCTGATGCGGTTCAGGCTAGAGCAGAGCAAGACAAATACCACGGAGTAATCCTCCTTCCAGAAGGTCCAATTGAGAGCATTCCCGAAGTATATGCACTCTTAAAGGAAATTCACGGCTTGCTCCGACAAGGATACAGTTGCTCCTTTACCCTAAATCATATGACTCAGTACAGTTGTCTTAGATTGAGACCGAGAAACTTCTAGCATACCTTGTGGAAGCAGAGACAAACAATCGTCAGAAAGAAGGCACATACAAGGGAAAGAAATTCAATGCCATTTGCCATTTTTTGGATATCAAGCTCGAGGATCTCTTCCATCAAAGTTTGACAGTGACTATGCATATGTTCTTGGACACATCTGCTACCATATACTTGCTGCTGGTTTGAATGGATACATGGCAACTGTAACTAATTTGAAGAATCCTGTTAACAAGTGGAAGTGCGGTCCTGCTCCCATTTCATCTATGATGACGTTGAAGCGTTGGTCTCCAAATCCTGGAGCTGCATCAATCGGAAAACCTGCTATACATCCAGCTGTTGTGGATCTAAGCGGCAAAACAATAGTCTCAGTTCAGACGACTCCAAAAGCGGAAATGTGATAACAATGTGAGCTAAATAACACCGTTTGAGCACCAAATGTCAGCAACAACAGCGTTTAAATTCAAAACCGTTATCAACTGAGCAGTAGTACGTATCGTAGCAGAGCAACGAATCCGCACACACATTCGTTTCCTTCTGTTTTCAACAAGGAACTCATTATCTCGCCACTGATAGAGTTGATAATGAAGGACTCAGTTCAAAGACGACTTTGGGTTTTGCGGTAATCACTAATCCCAATTCAATTCATAATGTGTGTATAACTGGTTTTGTCTATTTGTTCTGTTGTGTTGAAAAAAGGTCTGATGCATCTTCCGCCTCAACACGGTCACGATATCACAGTTAGAATGTTTTCTCCAACACCGACAACCTCGCGACAAACTCATCAACTCTGCAACGATAACTCCGAGGACAACGAAATCTCCATCGTCAGTTGAAACCATGTTGTAAACATAAACACTGTGTTATTATAGTTGTTTCATTTTTGCAGGTACCGTCGGAATTCGAGAGCAATTAGGGTGAAGTTGAGGCTAACGGTGCCGAGATGGCATGGTCTAAGGATAAAGCTCTGAGTCATTTAAATTGATTCGCCGTTGGTAAAGATCCAGATGTTGGGCATGAGTAGCGGTCGTTGTAGTCTGGACAAAGCAGTAGAAGCCATTCCATCGTTTATGTATATCATGTCTCATGGTTAATGCGTTCGTCTTTATGCTGCAATAAATAAATTGGGATTTTCAAACTGTTTGGTTCTGCAGGTCCCGGTGAGAAAGATGCACCGTGTTAGAGGTTCAAATTGAACTTTGAGGTTGTTACTGTTTGGATATTTTTAGTAAATCACTTGGTGATGTTATTGGATATAATGTTTGAACACATTGGTAATTTTTTAAAGTTTTTTTGTGAGTAAGCTGTTATTAGTCTTTGGCATAAGATTTTGAGACAATTCGTTGGAGATCTTCATGTTAGTGCAGGTGCTTTTGGAAGATCTTCATGTTAGTGCAGGTGCTTTTGGAAGATCTTAGGGCTGCTTGGATTGAAAATTTAAGCTTATGTTTCTTTTTTTTTTCCTCATTACTTAGTAATTGTAAATTCCATGAACTTGTAACAATTTAGTGATGAGGTTGATGTTGATCTGGATTTAAAATCATTTAACTTTATTAATCTATTTCAATTAATTTAATTATTTGATTGCATTAATTTGTAACAGAATAATTTTGGTAATTGGTTTAGATTAATATGATTAAGAGATTTAATAAATTTGGATCATTTGACCTTGTTAAATAAATTGGGCTAAGATCAAGGGATTCTAAAATCACATCTCATTTATACATTTTCGTTGTTCCGTCTTCTCCCATTCGATAGCAAGGTACTTCTCTTCCTCCGGTTGTAATAATTTTTATCACTTTTTCTTTAATTATGTCTTATACATTGAAATCATTTTTAAGAATAATTCTCAATTAGTCGAGCCATTTTCTACCCTTGTACGCCAAGTGCATTTTCAAAAAAAACCTTTTAATAAGGAGTCAATTATCTTTGTATTGAATTAAAAAGAGGGGATTAAGTGTAGACTTTCTTCCTCTCCGAGTGTTGGGATGCCCACTGTAGTGAGGGTGGTTCCGACACTCGTCTTTCAATACGAAGACGTTTCCCGTCCATTTTCAAATCTCATCTCCTTAAAATCATTTCTTTGTGTTGAGCTAAAAAGAGGATTGGGTGTAGACCTCTTCTTCTTCGAGCGTAAGGATGCCCACTGTAGTGAGGGTGGTCTCGACGCTCGTCTTTCAATACGAAGACGCTTTTCCTCCATTTTCTCTCCTAAAACCTCGGCTCCGCGCCGAGTACATTTTCAAAACCTCGGTTTCGTACCGAGTCCATTTTCAAATCTCATTTTCCAAATTAAATTCTCTTCGTATTGAATTAAAAAGAGCGGATTGGGTGTAGACCTCTTCCTCTCCGAATATTGGGATGCCCACTGTAGTGAGGGTGGTCTTGATATTCGTCTTTCAACACGAAGACGCGACTTTATCCACCATCTCGCTTTCACAACTTCATTCTGTAACATTTTCACACCTAAAACCTCGGTCCTGTACCGAGTGCATTTTCAAATCTTTTCATCACAAAAACTTGAATGGTCGTGGAGTGGTTAGGCGTAGGCCTTCTCCTATCCCGAGTGCTGACGTTTACCGTAGGGTTCTCTGTCGCAAAGCACTTACCATTCAAAACCAAAAACATCTTTAATAAGAGAACGAAGTTCTCTTTGCATTGAATTAAAGAGAGAGGATTGGGTGTAGACCTCTTCTTCTCCGAGCGTAGGGATGCCCACTGTAGTGAGGGTGGTTTCGACGCTCGTCTTTCAATACAAAGATGCCTCGTTCGCCACACCTTTTATAACAAAAACTTTGAGATAACGAATTGGGTACTACCCGTAGGGGTTACTATCCGAGGATCTGTCTCGCCCCCTAAAAAACAATCCAATCAATCAAATGTGACTTCTAGCCCCGCGTGGCGAAAACTAATCAATCTTTCAAAAGGATATGTTACGTCCGTTCTACCGCAAACAGGTAACGCCTAAGTCTCCAACGAGCGAGCAGCAATACGCCTAACTGCTGAATGCGCACGATAGCATCGTCTACCAGAAATCACCCGCAAACCGTAGGCCGAACTACGGCTGCTCTGATTCTTTACTTTCTCAAGTAAAGATACGTAGGCACAAGGGCCACAATCCTTGCCGAGCATTTTCCCCCCATATCTGTAGTTCCCCGAACTACGTCGACTCTGACTTTCTCACATCTATTGAGAATACGTAGGCATAGGACTGCGAAGTCCTACCGAGTCTGTTCTTTCTCTTTTCTTCCCCGTTCTCTCTTTCCTACTAATTTTCTTGTTTCTAACCTTTCTTTTACCCTGTGGAACACTTCTTATAGCATAATGTTTAAGCAAATAAATTCACACGTCGACAAACAAAAGGTTCCCATCGAGTACGATGGATGCGAGGGGTGCTAATACCTTCCCCTCGCATAACCGGCTTCCGAACCCGTTCATGGTTGCGAGACCATCTTATCCATTATTTTCTTAAGGTTTTCTCGATATTTTCCTTTCCCCTCATGGGATAAATAAAGTTCGGTGGCGACTCTTCTGTCTATCTCTTTCGCCTCCCCGTCGTTGCACGATGCATTTTTCGAGTAGCGACAGTTACTGCTGGAGAGAGTGGACTTTGAGGCAGATAATTCAGGGAGTAGTGGTCCACTCTTTGGGAATTGGAACTGCTTCTTTAACGTGTAATTGAAGTGGGGCATTTTTGCCTGCATGACGGTCGTCATGAAGCTGTGACGGTCGTCACATCAGCAAAAACAGCTTCTGCGCTTTTTATGATGTTTTCACTCTTTTTTCGTCTATAATTCATCTGAGATTGCTTCTTTTCTTCATGTTGCCTTGTTTAGACGTGATCGTTGAATACCTGCAAAACATCAGACAAATAACACGGAAATAACCCGAAATCGGATCAAAAACGGTTAAACTTTAGTTGAATTATGCATCAAAATATATATACGATTTCGTGTTATCAACCCCTACCGAAATGCCTATGGTTGGTGGCTGCACGAGAAACCTTTCCCAAATAATTTTCCGCAAAGGCGACGACATTAAGAATACCATTATTGGTCATACAATACTAGAAGAAAATATCCCTTTAGGAATCCACATCGGTGTTATCATCTCATTTGAACAAGTTGAAAGCAAACGCCTTTTGCGCGTACCGCAAGCATGAGTTTTGGATGGTGGAGGCTTTCGCCTCAACTACGATATAAAAGCGGTTACTGAAAATAGCATGCAAAAAACTCAACATCAAAAAAATTTAGGACATCTCTCGGCCCAAAGATGGACAATTGGAGGATGTGACCCAACTCTTCCACACTCAATTGTTGGTTTTGGTTAAAGAGACCGAACTTGAGAGTACCAAAGTATTATTCGTTTCGTCAATCCATGCAGATAAAGTATGTCAAGAAGTGTCACGAAGCTGGTTAGTACTGGTTGGCTATGGAAACTGACTGCTTCAAGTATGTCAGAAAGTGTCATAAATGTCAAATCTAATATGGATAAAGTCCACGTGCCACCTACTCCCCTGAACTTTCTGACTGCTCCCTGACCATTCTCTATGCGGGGCATATAAGTGATTGGAATGATCAAACCAAAAGTTTCAAATGGACATCGGTTCATACTAGTTTCCATCGATTACTTCACAAAGTAGGTAGAAGCTGCTTTTTATGCTAATGTGACAAAATAAGCGATCAACCAGTTTATTAAGAAAGAGATAATTTGCCATTACGACATTCTCAATAAGAATATCACTAATAACGACTTGAACCTGAATAACAAGATGATGAAAGAGTTATGTGAGAGTTTCAAGATCGAACACCATAACACATCACCTTACAGACCGAAGATGAATGGTGTTGTAGAAGTAGCAAACAAAAACACCAAGAAGATCATCTAGAAGATGATAAAGACCTACAAGGGCTGGCACAAAATGCTTCCCTTTACACTATATGGCTATAGAACTCCAGTTCATACTTCAACATGGGCAACCCCTTTTTCTTTGGTATATGGCATGGAAGCAGTACTTCTTTTAGAAGTTGAGATCCCCTCGTTGAAAGTCTTTATGGAGACTAAATTGGAAGAAACAGAATGGGTACATACAAGATTTGACAAACTAAACCTCATAGAAGAGAAACGTATGACCGCATTATACCACAGACAATTATATCAGTAAAGGGTCAAGAAACTATTCGACAATAAATTTGAGATGATTGATCTAGGTCAGATCTCATATTTGAAGGTGAGAAAATACTTAGAAGGGGGGTTGAATAAGTATGAAGATTAAAACTTAGAAATAAAAACTCAAGTATTTTTATCCTGGTTCGTTGAACTCAACTACTCCAGTCCATCCTTCCTAGAGTGATTTGCCTTTCTCAATCAAGGACTTAATCCACTATTTAATCAACTGATTACAATAGTTAACACTTAGAACAACTGTTCAAAGTCTTCTCAAGAACTACTGATCCTAACTGGATCTTCTTAAGGTTTACAATCAAATGTAATACAAATACAAATGTTTAAATTGCTTCTAAAAAGCTTTATCACAACTGTGATTTTTCACTTAAATATTAAGAACAAAGAAATTAATTCTTAGAAAGAATATGAATAGTATGAGAGCTTTGAATGTTGATTTCTTTCAGATAAAACGTCAAGTGAAGAAGATGGGTGAAGACTTGCTTTTATAGGCAGCTGATCCAAGGTGAGCTTCACATTGAGAAGATTGTCCAAAAGGTCTGAGCCTTTTTGTCTTCACATCAAGTGACCTTTCCTAGAAGAAGAAAGCACAGATAAATCCTTTTTGTCTGTGTTCTTGTGTCTAGCATAAATAAGGAAAGAGTCGTTTGGATTATTCCAACGGATATAATCTTTGAATAATTCTTCTTCAATTTTCAGCAAGTTCCATCAGAGTCTAACTTTATCAGAGCCTTCTGATGTTGATCAGAGTTTTGCTGAATCAGAGTCTTCTGCAGCAGGTGTGCTTTTAGCATGTTCACGTTCAGAGCATATTTGATTCAGATCCTCAGTACTGGCAGCTTTAGTACTTTCAGAATCTTCTGTAGTAAATATGCTTTGAAAACTCTTCATATAGAATTCTTCTTTGGTTCAGATGCTTCTGACTTGCTTCAGATTCTTCTGGAGCTTCTGCTTCAGAATCTTCTGGAGGCTACGCTCAAGATCTTCTGTTGGCAGCAATCAGAATCTTCTAATGGATGCATCTGGCGCTTCAGAGTCTAGCAAATTTCTTATGTTCAATTCTGATTTGCTTCTGGAGTGTTAATTCCTTTACTATCTGCAGTAAAAACTCAAGAAAATTTTAGAGTATAGAATTCTTAATTACAAAATTTCATAATAGTTATCATCAAAACATAGAGATATTATTAAGAACCAATCTGTGTTCTAACAATCTCCCCCTTTTTGATGATGACAAAAACATCAGAAATTTTGTTTAATTGAAAATATAATAATTATAACTCCCCCTGAGATGATGAATCTCCCCCTGAATTAAATACAAATAAGGAATATAAACTTCCCTTTTGTCTTGAGTAATTTTCAGAGTTAGAGCTTGATTGTTCTTTAACATTTGAGAGTCAGAGTGTCTTGCAAATTTCAGAGTCAGAGTTTGATAATTGTCAAATGATCTGAGATTCTCAGAGTTTCTTTTATAGAGTGTACTTATCAAATATTCTGAAATACTCAGATTTAATGTTAGATAAAATAGATATGTCTGAAGTTTCATTCTGGTGAAGTTTAATTAAATAGTTCAGATCTATATTTTCTCCCCCTTTTTTGTCATAAGCAAAAAGTAAAAACTTTGAAAAGACAAATAAAAGGAAACAGTAAATGAGATAAATCAAGCGGAGAAAACTTTGAAACATTCATTCAATTCAGTTCAGAGCAAGAGTACATGCATCAGAAGATATTCAAAGTACATAAGCAAACATCAGATGCAAGACATCAGAATGAAAAAAAAATGGAAAAACTAAGAGTGTTTTGACAAAAGCATCTTCAACAGATCCGTGATCTCAGAAGAGGATTGTTCTTGCTTTGACATCCACTTAGCCATTGTTTCATTCTTCTGATCTTGTTGAGACATCCACTGAGTCATATCTTCAGACTTCTTATCCTGTTTTGTCATCCATGACTTGATTTCTGATTGACCAGCTTCCAGAACAACAATCTTATCCTCAAGATCTGGGTGTTCTTTCTTAATCTCAGATGAGGAAGGTTGAACAGTTTCTGAAGCTTGAACAGAATCAATTTCCATAGGATCTTTAGAGCTTGGAGCAGTAGAGCCCGAAGGATGTTCTATCAGAGTCATGGCCAAAGGGTTGTCTTCAGATGTAGATTCAGCAGCTTCTTATGATGATGGAGGAGCATATGTAAGAACTAATGGTCCAGATCTCTTGACAGTCCAGAACAGACTTCTTGCGGCTTCAGCAAATCTGAGCTTCACATCATCAGAACATATGTTCTTCAGATTTGATGCTACAGTGTTGAATCTGTTGATAAAGCCATTCCAGATGACATCAGATTCTGTTGCATCCATTGTTGCTAAACACTTCCTTTGTACAGTACCTAAATACATCTGTATTTCTTGCAAAAAACATTGAAATAAATGATCAACATTTAGTCTAGGTCTGGGGTGTAACAGAGTCTCCAAGGTAATTGGCTTTGGTTGGGGAGTAGGTGGAAATATGGATTTATGAATGGATATCAGAGGAGGAGGATAGTATGGTATGAAGGGAATGTCAGGGGATTTATCAGGTTTTGATCTGTTTAAGGAATTCAACAGATTTGGTTTTGCTTTGGTGTGATAGGAAACCACATCAAAGGGTTTATTGGAGTAAGGTTGGAAAGCAGATTTTGCAGGTTCAGCAGAAGCAGCAGGTTTATCAGATGAAACAGGTTTAGCAGAAGTAACAGCTTTTGCAGATTTAGCAGAGTATGATATTGTAGCTAATGAACCTACTTCTGACATTGATTGAATATAGGTGAGAAGCACATATGGTAGGGTGATTGTAAGTTTGGGTTTGAAGGGAGTGATAGGGTCAGATGGTTCAACTCTGTCATAGAAATCTTTGAGTTTGAAACCATAGGAAACATTGTGAAAAAGAGATGAGAATTGTGCACATGAGGCAGATGTTCTTGGTGTAGATGTTGGGATAGGATTTGGAATGAGGATGTCAGATGATGGTTGAGGTGTGGGAGTAGGATCTAGAATAAGAACTTTAGAAGATACAGGGGGTTCTGGTTGGTTTACCTCAGAATCTCTGTGAGAGGGGGATATCAGAAAATTTGGGTGAATGTCAGATTCTGAGGAATTGGATGATGTGGTTGGTGTGCAAGAAGTAGAGGAAACTTGAAAGACAGTTTTCAGAGGTGTAACATCTAGAACTTCTGTCTCAGGGATGTTGGTTCCAGATGGGTTGGTTGATTCTGAAGGATTTTCAGAAGGTTTTGAAGAGGGTTCAAAAGTGGGTGGTTCTGATGTGATTGGTTCAGAAGTAACTGGTACAGATTCAGTGGGTTCAGATGTTTTGAATGGTGGATTATCTGATTGTGGTTGTTTCTCTTGTTGTTGTGTTTGAGGTTCAGATGATTTTTGTTGTTGATGTTCGGAGTCTTTTTCTTGTAGAGGTTCAGATTATTTTTCTGGTTGTTTTTCTTGTGGTTGTTGTTGTTGTTCAGATGGCTTTTCTTTGAGATGTTCAGATGGTTTTTGTTGTGCAGATAGTTTTTCTGGTTGTTGTAGTTCTGTGGGTTGTTTTTCTGATGGTTGTTGTTGTGGTACAGATTGTTTGGTTGGAATTTCTGGTTGTGGAGTTTGAATTTTTGGTTTTGTTGTTGATGGTTTAGGTATAGATGATTGTTTTACAGGAGAGATGGAAATTGGATTAGAAGATTTTTGTGGAGATGGAGTAGAAACATGAGGTGGAGCAATAACATATTGATTTTGTGCAGAGGGTGGTTTTGGAATAGGCTTAACAGTTGAATCATTTATAACAATAGTATTTGCAGAAGATACAGAAGATTTAGTACCTTTAATTTTGATGCGTTTAGCAGGAACAGAAGGAGTGTCTCCAGATTCTTTCCTCTTTAGCAGCTTCTGTGGCTTCTCAGCAACCTTGGGCTTCTTCTGAATAGGTGCAACTTCTGCTTCTGATTGAGTCCTCTTTCTTGGTGTCTCTTCTACTACAACAGACAATGGTTGCCTTGCTCTCTTTATAATATCTGCAGGAATAGGCTTTCCTTCTGCCTTGCAATCATCAATATATCTTACAACAATTTCCCTTGGTTCTTCAGCATAGAACAAAGGGTAGTCATCTACTGGGATTCTTTTCTAACTGAGTTCAGAAATATTCAGCTTCTTGGGAGCTGTTGTGAGTTCTTCCACTATTTTTAGTCTCTGAAGACTTTTGGCATTCAGAGGCTTTCCAAGAATGAATTCCAGTTCTTCTGTGACTCCAGCAGCATACAGAGCAATTACAAGTCCATTTTCTGTTAGAAGATCTGAGATTAACCTTCCAAAAGGAATCCAAGTTCTGATCTTCTAACCTTTTTCTTTCACATATTCTCTAGAGGCATTTATATGATTCCATAAGTGCATAAACAAAATATATGGAAGATCTACCTTGGTGCTCTGACTTAAGCAATACATAAAGTAGAGTTGTTCATTATTGACATAGTCTGGAGAGTTTGTTGACTTTCTGTGATGAATGCATCCCATAAAATCTTAGCCCAGATCTTGTAGTCAGGCTTCAGATCTTTGAACTTATTAGAAGCTTGTCCAACAGTCATCACTTCCTCATATACTTCATCCATATCTACACGCTCAGCTGGCAAGTGTGATACTCCATCTGTTTCCTCATATCCAATGAGTTTTCTAGTCAGATCTTCTGTTATGATTATCTCTTTACCCATAACAGAAGATAAAATGAACTTAGGGTATACAGAAGCATGTATCCAGAATTCTTTTACCAGAAGGGGGTAGACTGGTCCAAAAAGTTTGTCAAAATACTTCACCCATCCTTGAGCATCTATAATAGAGCGAAACTCAAACCCATTCTCAGCAAGTGAATCAAATTCCACCATTGATTCACAGAGAACCTCCAGTTTTTCAACAGGTGTTAGCAATGTTCTTTTTGGTGGTGTGTAAGGAGTTACACCCATATTAGCAGAGGTAACTGCAGCCATGGTAGATTGAAATTGTGCAGCAGTTGATGATGAAGTTGCCATTGAAGATGAGTTTGTCAAACGCTTTGGGTTTTTGTGAAGAGAGAAGAGAAGACAGAAATGCATAAAGGTTTGAGATGTGAAAAGTGTGAAAATGAAGAGAAGTGATGTATTTATACTAAACACTTAGGCATACAAACAGTTAGAAGAAAGCACGTTCACACAAAGCATTTAATGAAAAAGAATAAAATCATTTCAAGCATTTATTGATTCTGACAATTTGGGGGGAAAATCAAGATTTTCACTATTCAAACTTCACCTCAAACGTCTCTTCAGTAGTGTACACGCCACCTTTGCAAATTTGGAGTGACATGTGTTTGCTTGCATGTGCTTCTGAATTCTCTTGAGAAATGAAACGTTAACCAACGTTCAGATCCTCTGAGGATTGTTAGTTTAGAGTTTCACAAGAAAATAATTAAAGAAAATGAATAAGCAATCAGAAGAAATACTTCAGAGCATTAGGCATTTTTGCATCTGTAAAATTTGCTTCTGACAAATATCATTCTGGACAAAAATCCATACCAATATTTTTCAGAATAAATTTGAATCTATCTTCAACAAGGGGTTTTGTGAAAATATCTGCCCATTGATGATCTGTATCAACAAATGCTAAATTTATGATTCCCTTCTGAACATAGTCTCTGATGAAATGATGCTTAATTTCTATATGTTTTGCCTTAGAGTGTAAAATGGGGTTTTTAGACAAATATATAGCAGAAGTATTATCACAGAAGATAGAAATGTTACTTTCAAATATCTGATAATCTTCTAGCTGACTTTTCATCCAGAGCATCTGCGTGCTACATCCAGCAGCAACAATATATTCTGCCTCTGTGGTTGAAAGTGCAATTGTGGGTTGCTTCTTGCTGTACCAAGAGATTAGATTTCTTCCTAGAAATTGACAACTTCCAGAAGTACTTTTTCTTTCCACTCTGTCTCCAGCGCAGTCAGCATCATAGAATCCAACTAATTTAAAATCATCAGATTTTCTGTAACACAAACCCACATTAGAAGTACCTTTCAGATACCTTAGAATCCTTTTGACAGCTGTCAAGTGTGATTCTCTAGGATCTGATTGGAATCTAGCACACAAGCATACACTGAACAATATGTCAGGTCTAGAAGCAGTTAAGTAAAGAAGAGATCCTATCATACCTCTGTAGAGTTTCTGATCTACTTTCTTACTTACCTCTTCCTTGCTAAGTGAGCTAGTTGGATGCATGGGAGTCTTTGCCAGCTTACTATCAGTCATGTTAAATTTCTTCAGAAGTTCTTTAACATATTTGGTCTGATGTATGTAAGTGCACTCTGGAGTTTGATTGACTTGAATTCCTAGAAAGAATCTCAGTTCTCCCATCATGCTCATTTCAAATTCTGCCTGCATACATTGAGCAAACTCCTTTCCCAGCATAGTATTGGTAGATCCAAATATTATATCATCCATATAAATTTGACAAATCAGAAGATCTTTCTTAAATGATTTACAAAAGAGTGTTGTGTCCACTTTGCCTCTGATGAAAATTTTCTCCAGAAGAAAATTGCTCAATCTCTCATACCAAGCTCTGGGAGATTGTTTTAAACCATACATAGATTTCTTTAGTTTGAAAACATGATCTGGAAATTTTTCACTCTCAAAACCAGGAGGCTGGTGGACATAAACTTCTTCTTCTATAATACCATTTAGAAAGGCACTTTTAACATCCATCTGATACAGAGTGATGTTATTTTGTGCAGAAAATGAAATTAGAAGGCGTATAGATTCTAACCTTGCCACTGGAGCATAAGTTTCAGTGTAATCAATACCTTCTTGTTGACTGTACCCTTGAGCAACAAGCCTTGCCTTATTTCTTTCAACTTCTCCTTTCTCATTTAGCTTATTTTTGAAGACCCATTTTGTTCCAATTATATTGAATCCTTTTGGTCTTTGAACTAAATCCCACACATCATTTCTAGTGAATTGATTTAAATCTTCTTGCATGGCAGTAATCCAATCATTGTCTTGCAGAGCTTCATCTATAGAAGATGGTTCAATTTCTGACACCAGTCCAAATAATGATGCTTCAGATGATCTTAGATAGGATCTTGTTCTGATGGGATCATCCTTCTTTACAATAATAACATTCTCTGGATGAGAAGCTTTAATTATGGATGATGATTCTCTAACAGTTGATTCTTCAGAAATGTTTAGATTGTTCATCTGAGAAGTTAAAGGAATAGCATCTGGCGTTGCTTCTGGTTCCTTCACTTTAGCTTTGTCTGCCTCTGGGACTTCAGAGTCTGTGAAGACTACTTCTCTATCTGCAGAGTTTTCAGACTGCTTTGGCTTTTTATTGCCAAGCTTATCATCAAATCTAATATGAATATATTCTTCCACAATCTGTGTCTCAGTGTTGTATACTCTGTAGCCTTTAGAGCGTTCAGAATATCCAAGCATGAAACACTTCTGTGCTTTGGAATCAAACTTGTTCAGATTTTCTTTAGTATTTAACACATAACAAATACATCCAAAAGGATGAAAATATGAAATGTTGGGCTTTCTGTTCTTCCACAGTTCATATGGAGTCTTCTCCAGAAGAGGTCTTACAGACACTCTGTTCTGAATGTAACAGGATGTGTTAATTGCTTCTGCCCAAAAGTGTTTTTCCAGATTAGTCTCATTGATCATGGTTCTGGCCATTTCTTGTAGAGTTCTATTTTTCCTCTCTACAACCCCATTTTGTTGTGGAGTCCTAGGACAGGAAAAATCATGAGCAATGCCATTTTCATTAAAATATTTTTCAAAATATTTATTTTCAAATTCACCACCATGATCACTTCTGACTTTTATAATTTTGAAATTTTTTTCATTCTGGACTTGCTTGCAGAAGTCAAAGAACACAGAATGTGACTCATCCTTGTGTTTTAAGAACTTTACCCATGTCCATCTACTATAGTCATCAACAATGACTAATCCATACTTCTTGCCTCTGATGGATGCAGTTTTCACTGGTCCAAACAGATCAATATGAAGTAATTCTAGTGGTCTGGAAGTAGAAACAACATTTTTTGATTTAAAAGATGATTTTGAAAACTTCCCTTTTTGGCATGCTTCACAAAGAGCATCTGAGGTGAACGTCAGATTAGGAAGTCCTCTGACAAGATTAAGTTTATTAATCTGAGATATACGTCTCATATTAATATGCCTCAATCTTCTGTGCCAGACCCATTGCTCTTCATTAACAGACAAGAGGCATTTAATATTCTGAACCTTAAGTTCTGAAAGATTTATTTTATAAATATTGTTTTTCCTCTTTCCACTAAATAGGATAGAGCCATCCTTTTGACTAATAGCTTTACAACATTTTTGATTAAAGGTAATATCATAACCATTGTCACTTAATTGACTTATGGACAATAAGTTATGTTTTAACCCTTCAACAAGTAAAACATTAGTAATAGAGGGAAGTTTACCATTTCCAATGGTGCCAGATCCAATGATCTTGCCCTTCTGGTTCCCTCCAAATTTCACATCACCTCTAGATCTAAGCTCCAGGCTTTGGAACATAGACCTTTCTCCTGTCATGTGTCGTGAGCATCCAGAGTCTAGGTACCATGATTGGTGTCCTGACCTTGCTGCTAAGAACATCTGCAACAGGAATTATTTTACTTTTAGGTACCCAGATCTTCTTGGGTCCTTTAGGGTTAGTTGTTCTGAAGGTTTGTCTAAACTTCTGTTTTTCAACATAAGGTTTATTCTGACTAGCCTTAGATTTAAACACATGAATATTCTTTTCAGAGCGTGTTTGTTCAATATCATTCAAGTGACCAAATTTAAAGTGTGAATATAAAGGAGTTTTCTTGATGATAATTTTATCAACAGGTTTTGGATTTAAATCCTTTCCAGAGGAGGATTCATATCCAATTCCTTTTCTGTTATTTCTGCTAACTCCATAGATCATAGAAGCCATTTTGCTTCTGTCTATGCTTTTAACAAGAAACTTCTGAAAGCTATAATCATATTTTTCCAAAATATTTTTGCATTCAGATTCAGTTTTAGAATCAGAGTTTTGTTGAGCTAATTCAGAATCATTTTTCAATTTTAAGTTCTTTTCATTTAGCTCAGCTACTTCTGATTTGAGAATATTATTCTCAGATACAAGATTGCTTTGACGCTTCTTGTATTTGAGCTTAATATTGTTATAGCTTTTCAGAACTTCTGATAACACTTTGATAAGTTCTTCTTTAGTAAGTTTAGCCATTACCTCTTTAGCGTCAGAGTCAGATTCAGATCCTGAAGTTCCTTCCTCCTGATCTTCTATGTCTGCCATCAAAGCTACATTGGGACATTCTTCTTCTGACTCAGATTCAGATTCAGATGTATCTGAATCATCCCAGGTGGCCATCAGAACCTTTTTCTTCTTATCAAATTTTCTTTTAGGCTTTTCTTTTAGCACCTTTGGACATTCATTTTTGTAATGTCCTTGTTCTTTACATTCATAACAGACAACCTCCTTTTTGCCAGATCTTCTGTGTCCAGAAGATTCTTTTCTTTGGTCAGGCTTCCTGAAGTTTCTGAACTTCTTTCCTTTATGCTTCCAGAGTTTGTTTATTCTTCTGGACAGCATGGATAATTCATCTTCATCTTCAGATGAGGATTTTTCAGAGCTTTCCTCTATTACCTGCAATGCTTTAGCAGATTTATTAGATTTTAAAGCAACAAATTTACCTTTCTTTTGAGGTTCATCTTCCTCAAGTTCAATTTCATGACTTCTTAGTGAACTGATCAGTTCCTCCAAGGAGATCTTGTTCAGATCTTTAGCCATTTTCAGCGCTGTTACCATAGGTCTCCATCTGGTAGGTAAGCTTCTGATGATCTTTTTCACATGATCAACAGTAGAGTATCCTTTATCCAGAACCTTTAGTCCAGCTGTAAGTATTTGAAATCTGGAGAACATAGCTTCAACAGATTCAGAGTCTTCCATCTTGAAGGCTTCATACTTCTGGATCAGAGCCAGAGCCTTTGTTTCCTTGACTTGAGAGTTTCCCTCATGAGTCATTTTTAAGGATTCAAACATGTCAAATGCAGTTTTTCTGTTTGTAATTTTTTCATACTCAGTGTGAGATATTGCATTCAACAATATTGTTCTGGCCTTGTGGTGATTTCTAAATTCTTTCTTCTGAGCATCTGTCATAGATTTTCTGTCTATTTTCTTACCATTCCCATCAGTGGGATGAACATATCCATCTATGACCAGATCCCATAAATCAGCATCATATCCAAGGAAAAAACTTTCAATCCTGTCTTTCCAATAATCAAATTTCTCCCCATCAAACATAGGGGGTTTGGTGCTGATTCTGTCCCTTTCTTCATATTTGTTGTTAATGTTAGACATTGTATTATCAGTCATAGTAACAACCAAATATATATCAAAGTATTTCTCACTGGATCTTTACTGTCACTGTTAAGTGGTAGCACACACATAACCAGGCTCTGATACCAACTGAAGGTGAGAAAATACTTAGAAGGGGGGGTTGAATAAGTATGAAGATCAAAACTTAGAAATAAAAACTCAAGTATTTTTATCCTGGTTCGTTGAAATCAACTACTCCAGTCCACCCTTCCTAGAGTGATTTGTCTTTCTCAATCAAGGACTTAATCCACTATTTAATCAACTGATTACAATAGTTAATACTTAGAACAACTGTTCAAAGTCTTCTCAAGAACTACTGATCCTAACTGGATCTTCTTAAGGTTTACAATCAAATGTAATACAAATATAAGTGTTTAAATTGCTTCTAAAAAGATTTATCACAACTGTGATTTTTCACTTAAATATTAAGAACAAAGAAATTAATTCTTAGAAAGAATATGAATAGTATGAGAGCTTTGAATGTTGATTTCTTTCAGATAAAACGTCAAGTGAAGAAGATGGGTGAAGACTTGCTTTTATAGGCAGCTGATCCAAGGTGAGCTTCACGTTGAGAAGAGTGTCCAAAATGTCTGAGCCTTTTTGTCTTCACATCAAGTGACCTTTCCTAGAAGAAGAAAGCACAGATAAATCCTTTTTGCCTGTGTTCTTGTGTCTAGCATAAATAAGGAAAGAGTCGTTTGGATTATTCCAACGGATATAATCTTTGAATAATTCTTCTTCAATTTTCAGCAAGTTCCATCAGAGTCTAACTTTATCAGAGCCTTCTGATGTTGATCAGAGTTTTGCTGAATCAGAGTCTTCTGCAGCAGGTGTGCTTTTAGCGTGTTCACGTTCAGAGCATATTTGATTCAGATCCTCAGTACTGGCAGCTTTAGTACTTTCAGAATCTTCTGTAGTAACTATGCTTTGAAAACTCTTCATACATAATTCTTCTTTGGTTCAGATGCTTCTGACTTGCTTCAGATTCTTCTGGAGCTTCTGCTTCAGATCCTTCTGGAGCTTCTGCTTCAGAATCTTCTGAAGGCTACGCTCAGGATCTTCTGTTGACAGCAATCAGAATCTTCTAATGGATGCATCTGGCGCTTCAGAGTCTAACAAATTTCTTATGTTCAATTCTGATTTGCTTCTAGAGTGTTAATTCCTTTACTATCTGCAGTAAAAACTCTCAAGCAAATTTTAGAGTATATAATTCTTAATTACAAAATTTCATAATAGTTATCATCAAAATATAGAGATATTATTAAGAACCAATCTGTGTTCTAACAATATTTCCTTAGAATAAAGTTTTACAATAATAGTAGAGGATTGTTGATGCATCAAAAAAGTTATGCAAGTGAAATACTAAAGAGATTTGAGTTGGAGAACTGCAACTTTGCAACAACGCCAGCTGAGCCAAGATTATAGTTGACAAAGGAAAATGAGAGAAAAATTAATCCAACACAATACAAAATACTCATTTGATCACTGAGATATGTTTACCACACAAGACCTGGCCTTGCATATAATTTATTGTGGTAAGTAGATTCATACAAAAGTTAAAGTTATCACATCTAGCAACCACTAAGAGGATACTAAGGTATATTATATGCATATTGTATTATGATATCTTGTTTTGAGTAGCAGACAAAGGAAATGTGTGTAAGCTTGTTGGATACATTGATTCAAGTTGGTGTGGTGATGCTGATGATCGAAAATCAACATCAGGATATGTGTGTTTGTTAGATGATACATTAGTAGCTTAGATTTCAAAGAAGGAGTCTGTGGTAGCTTTATCCTCGTGTGAAATAGAGTACATTGTAACATCACTATATACTTGTCAAGCAATATGATAGGTAAATCTAATAGATAAAACTGAAGGCTAACATCATGGAGCTAAGACTATCAAGATTGACAATATTTCTACCATAAATTTGACTGAAATCATGTTGCACATATCATGAGCAAACATATAAAAATGAGACTTCAGTAACAACTCACTAACAACGAAAAACTATGCCTAAAGCATTGTAGAAGTGAAGTAAAGATAAAATTGAGACATCATGACAAAAACAATTAAAATATTTAAAAAACTTAAAAATGTAATGGTCGTAAAGAATTTGGCCAAAATAAATTAGAGTATGTTAAGAGTAATTCACATTGAGCCACTTGTAATTATTTATAATGAAAGTCACAATTATATAAACTCTTGGAATGAGATTATTGTAAAACAAGTAAACGTGTGATTACTGTTTCTTCTCATCTCTTCTACTCATTCTCATAAAATTGTGAGTATGTGCAAAAGCTTTGAGCAAACTAGTGTGTCTCCATGTGGTTGCGTGCTTAAGTTTTGCACAAACAATAATCATTTGTTGGGAGAGATCTAATGTTGAGCTTCCTTAGAGGTCACCCTCTAATTACGATCTATTTCCCTTACTCACAAAAAACAAACTAAAAGCTGATAATCAAAAACAGTTGGCAAAGTTAGTTAGGTCTTTAAGTGGGGCTATAAAGCTAGGAATCAACAACCGCTAGTCAATATTCATCATTTGTGTAGGGCATAATCACACCAAAATAAAAGTAGTAGGGTATAGAAGCATAAAATATCGCCAGAAAGAGTTAAAAACCCTAATGATGTAGCCAAGAAAAATAAAAAAGAAGATCATCGAAGTTCATGGAAGCCACTTCTAGTAAGTACTGATAACGTGATTATTATAATAATTAATTTATTAACTATTTGGTTTATGGATAATCTCTCTAATCTGCAACTGCAAGTGATTCTCACAGCTAATATTCATTGAATTGTAATCAAGAACTAATAGTAATAAAACAAATTATACACGCATAAATATGATGATCAGGTACTTCTGCTTCACAAACGAAATACATTCCATAATAATTTTTTGATACATTTTTGTTTTGTTTTTGCAATCTAAAATAAGATAATAAACCCAAACAAACTTTTCTTTCATGTGTATTTAAAAAGTACCCACAAAGACAAATTAAGAACCAAATACATATACGATCAATTCAAGAAAGAAATCACCACCCAAGGCCTGAATAAAAATGATTAATTAAACAAAACACCACCAAAGCCACAATCCAACACAACCACTCGATCATATTCAATGAGAAGTAGTCTCATCTTTATGATGATCTTTGTCATCAACATCAGTAGCAGTCTTAGCATGATAACCAGGAAGCTTCTCTTTGATCTTTTCCAAAATACCTTTCTTCTCTCCCTCATGACCAGTTGTAGTTGTTGCTGTTGCTGTTGTCTCAGTTGGAACAGGAGCAACAACAACGGGTGGAGGAGTTGTTACATCCTCAGTTTTCTTGTGTCCTCCGGGAAGCTTCTCCTTAATTTTGTCAAGGAAGCCCTTCTTTTCCTCAGTAGCTGTTGTTCCATCAACAACCTCAACTTTCTCAACTGGCACAGAAGTGTCCTCTTTCTTCTTCTTTTCCTTCTTCTTCTTTCTTTTTTCACCATCTTCTCCTTCCTCTTCACTTGACTATATATGCATGCACACATCAAAACAAAGTTTATTATTTTTCAATAATATATACTAATAATAAATATTACAACACATAAGCATAAAACGAATCAAAGCGGTGAGGGCTGAATTACTTACCGAGCTTGATGAGCTGTCAGATCGGTGAAGTTTCTCCAAGAGACTGGTGTGTTTCTTTTCACCTTCCTCTTCAACTTTGGTTTCTGAAGGTGCTTCATACAAAGTCACCTTGTGACCAAACTCGTGAGCAATCGCCTCATCTTGAGGAGGCTTATGTTCTTCATCCTTTTTCTTACCACCCAGAAAATCAAAAACACCTCTGTCCTTGATCTCTGTCTCAGAGTTGGTTGCGGATGTGGTCTCCGCGTACTTGTTCTGATTCTCCTCAGCCATGATGATCACAACTAACAAGATGGGTCGAAATTAATTATCTATAAAATTGATAATGTAACTGGAACTGTGAAATGAAAGGTAAAGTATAAGAGGATGATAGTGTTGTTGTTGTTGTTTAGATGATGGAAAACTAAGAGATGAGAGAGCACTTTATACTAGTTCACTACTGCACATAATGACACGCATTACCCGCGATTTAGATTACAACTAATTAAAAAATTAAGATTATTCAAAATTAAAGGACAAGTAACTGACGTGTAGATTAAGTTAAAAGATTGAACGTGGAATGGAATGCGTTTAGCCACGCTCCTATAACTACACTCGCTTCAATTATTTGTCATCCATTCACCTTTTCATTTTCTTGCCTAATTAACGTTTTATTTAAAATATTAATCCACTTACTTATAATTATTTAAATTTAAAATATTGGTTGATAATATTAGTTTTATACTATTATTGTTTTAAATTAAAAATAAAATTTTCAAATTTACTATTGAAGAGAGCGAGTGAAATAATATCAAAAGTATATGCGAAGATCGAAAGAAAAGGGGAAAGTGTGAAAAAGATGAGGGAGACACGGCGTTACAAGTGAGCTGTGACAAAACCAATGAAAAAAGGACACGTGGCGAATAACGTGGGGAGGAGGTGTATTGCGGGACCCGAAAAGGTCGGTCCCGTTGTTTTGATATTTGAGATGTCGGCCTGGATGTATGTAGTGCATATTTAGGTGTAAATTATGAAAAAGAAGAGATAAAAAATGGAGAGTCGGTGTCTTGGGGGACTCGTGGCAGAGGTGGAGATGCAGAATAAGGATGTATTTTTCAGACAGGGACGTTGTTTTTAGCTTCTTTATGTGATATTTGTCCATTCCTATAGTCTTGTAAATCTAACCATGGAAATGGACGGTTTAAAGATACCTTGCGTTCATGAAAATACATTCAACGTACAATAATTTAATGTGAATGAATGAAATGGGGTAGGGTCTCACAATCACAATGTGGTGGACTACAGTGTATTATCTACTCTTTCCATTTCTTTATACATATGTTTTTTTTAACTTTTTATATCTATTAATACAATTAATTAAGTTTAATATTTTTAATATTATTATTTAATTTTTTATAATATCATTAATATTTAATTTTTTCTATAATAAATAGCTAAGTGCCTGTTTTTTAATACTAAATTCATTATTAGTGTGTTTATTTCAATTATAAATATAAAATATATATTTATGAGTGTTTTTTTGATTTCACTCGGAAAAAATCTTTATTTGCATGTCTAATGTATGATGGTCTCTTTTTAAAACTTTCTCATAAGGTCTAATTGGGTTGGTGTGATACAATTTCCTTCAAAGTTTTATAACCTCTAATATATCAAGAGTCTATGGGCTTTCATGAGACATGGTCATCAGATATTAGAGAGTCGGTTTAAAAATTTGAAGGTCGTTAACAATAGTTTAACTATTATAAAATAATTAGAGATTTTATTTAATCATAGTTCTAATAGTGATAAAATTTAATTGTGATAAATTTTGAATTGTGTATGGTAGTTCACTTTGTACACATTTGAAGACGATCATGTTAAATACTTATATCTCCACCATGACGTAGTAGAAAACTTCATATTTTGTTGTTGCAATTCATAAGAAGGTTCTATGATTGCAAGACTTGTAATGGACATATTGTAGAGTGACACCTTATCAGAGCAAATTAGTAGAGTGAGATCGTCATATCACGTAAAAAAAATCTTCTGAAATATGCCCCCGATTTTGATAGTTTTCCATCATAGAAGAAGAATATAGGCCCCCCCAAAACCTAGAGCCTCGATATAAAAGGTTAATCAAGGTTTCATATCAAGATACACACTTTATAACCCTAAAAATACTTTTCACTTTCGATAATCACTAACTTGGATGTTATAATGTTTGCACATATCCTTTCCCCCCAGACGTCGAACCACAGTGCCAAGACACTGTTCGCGTACTAGAGTTCACCATAAGGTTGAAGCTTACCATCTCACTTGTGAGCATCATATTTGTAAGATCATTGGTGTCGTGTGTGGGAATCGTTCAACGTTTCCACCACATCAATCAACATCATAATGGTAAACTAAGGTAAGAGAACTACAACAGTTTCTATTTGACCCAGTCGATATTTGGCCAGCGAGATCATTTGAGTCAACAACGGTCTAGAAGTCAGACTCACATCATCATCTTCACTCTAGAAATTTTTTCCACTATCACCTAAAAACTTACAAGGAGATAATAGCACACCGCCGACGCCAGCCTCATTGGACTCAATAGACAATGACGAAATAAATGTATTGTTGAGGGATTTGTTAATGGATGCCAAAGAGAGTCATCAACTTTATAGCTTCATAATGAGAGGATTTGAAGGATTGGGACGACCAATCTAGGCCACCAAGTCTCACCAGAGCCCCAAAGGCCAATAAGAGGCATGACATGAGTTAATGTTGAAGTGGCGATATACTACGATGAATATCAGCCCAATTAATCTCTTTATAGCCAACCATGCGTCCATAAAAGAGGTAAAACTTGTTCTTTTATACCCAAAGTGTTGGACATGTGACTCTACACACAATAAGGGGTGAATTGTGGGTTCCAAAAAAGTGGTAGTTTAAAGAAACCTTATTTATCTTTATTAGAGTTTTAAAATATTTTGATAAAATCGTTTTAGAAATTAGCAGCGAAAAGTAAATATGCAAAAAAATAAAGAGTTATGGGTAAGAGAAATGACACTAGGAATTATAGAGGTTCGGTCGAGATGAAATGATCTAATCATCTCTTCGAGATTTAATATTTAGAGTATCTAATAATTCTTAAGAGTTTTTAGTAGTTTAAACTCTCGAATACCCTTATAGAAGGAAAAATGATGTTTTAGACTAACTTTCAACCAAACATCGAACACCAGAGAGAAGCAAATACTCTTCCTTCTAAACATCAGATTGAAGTGGTTAATCTTATTTCCAAACACCAACTTGAAGCAGTTAGTCCCCAAGATAAACCAATATTTTCTACCGACTTATCTCGAACCAAGGTGAACTTTTGAACCAGGCTAAACTCACAGACGAAACCCAGGTTTTGAATAGGCTGACCATGAACCATTGGGATTTTAAATCAGACTTATCTTAAACCAAAACAAGCTTTTAATCGGGATGAGCTTATGAGCTGAATTGGGGTTTTTACTATCATAACCATGAACTAAGTTGAGATTTTAAACCGAGTTGATCTCGAACCAAATAAAGCTTTTAACTAGGTTGAGCGTACAATCCGAAACGGTCACTTAGATCCTAAATCCCCAAACTAAATTTTTTTAAGTGTTTAGCTTCGAACCAAAACAAACACTCCCTTATGGATAAATTATTCAACCAAGATAAAATATTCCTCACTAAGCAAAAAAAAAACTCTCTTGAAAGCACTACGACTAATTTTAAGTGAAAGAAAGTAAAGAAATATTTTTAGAGAGAGTGAAGAGTGAGATATGAAGGTCACGTTATCTAAATGTGAAATTTTTGAAAGGATATGCCTCTATTTATAGGCTAGAGGTTGGTATAAAAAGGGAAACTTACATGGGCCAAAATTAATGTGACAATCGATTGTCACTTTTCTTCAATCAATTGGAAGCCCTAAAAATAATTGATTATGAAGGTTAAAAAGGAAAAGAAAAGATCCAGAGACACTACCTTTCATTAAGATGTTGACACAAATGTTTAACGATGAATTTTACATTAACCCAATCAATTAGGTATGCGTGCCAATCGATTGAACATTATGATATTTGTTAAAAATCATTCAGGCAGTTTCTGATCCAACTGACACGACTCTAAAACATTAAGGGATATTTTCTTAAAAAATAGAGGCTTAAAAACTTGTTTTTTTTTTTTTTTTGTGTGTGTGTGTGTGTGTGTGTGTGTGTGTGTGTGTGTGTGTGTGTGATTTAGCAGTATAAATTTACGAAAAATGCCTTCTTATTTTTACAAAACACAGTTCACTCAGACGCAGTAGGGCGAGCTTTCATACTTTCTCTCTTTCACACTTTGAAGCTTCAAGATTTGTCAGGTAAACCAATAATATAGATACTTGATTGAATATTCTTTGAGATGATGTTTGATATTGATTTACGTTAAGTACCACCATTAGAGGATGTTTGCAGTGATCATCAAACCCTAACTTGTATGTTTACATCTTTGGTTAGACGACGACGACTTGTCTAGACGGGGGTGAATAGACACCCAAGCCAAAATCACCAAATAAAATTTGGGTAATAAACTTATTTGAAAAAGAGTGCGCGCGAAAGGTTTTGGTATGGATCGACAAATTTCGTATATACGAACCTAGTTATTGGAACTGGAATATGCAAAGCTAATTATGGAATGAAAAACACAATAATCAAATTTAACCTTTAATCGAGTATCATGATATTACTCGTTTAAACTAATTGACCTAGTAATGCTATTTCCAATGATAATGAGCAAAAATATTGAACTATGCAATTTATCAAACACTTGGTGTGCGAACAAATTTTCAGAATTTTCTTTGTGTTGTTGTTGATATGAAAACCACTTATAATAAAAAATGATTATAAGTTAATCAACAATTAAGTTAAAATAAAAAGATCACAGGAAAATTCTTACGAGTCGATTGATTGATCAATGTTATTTGACAAATTGCATAATGAATAATAAAATAAGTAAAAAGATAATAGAGAGATTGACATGAGGATTTGTTTACACGGTTCCCCACTTTCGTCCTCGCATGTGAGTATATCTGCACCTAATTTCCAATGTGGAATTAGGATACTTTCTTACTATGCAAAAATTCGATGTACAAGAGAAGTGTTCAATAGCAACCATACAAACACTATTGGTTTTGATGTTAATTCAACCCCTTCTCTTATTTTGATATTGAAAAAGACCAAGATAACAATTGATGCCAATTGTCTTGTCGATATTGCTACTCTTTTGCATTCTTTATCTACAAGCTTTCGCGCATGATCAATTGCAATGATTGTTCCACAAGACTTCAATTTGATTCGTCGTTCTCCGCTACTTCCTTTGCGTTCTTTATCTCCAAAGGATCCTTTGCATACTTTATCTCCAAAGGCTTTCACAACGTTACAATCCTCTGTTAAACGTCTTGCACGAAAACCCCCAAATCTATACACGATCTTGGAGGATAAACCCACTTTTTTTTCCGAATGAAGACTCATACAAATCTCAACCCGATATTCTTGACTACACAAGAACTTAATTGGATGTTAATAGGCCTTCTCCTAGATGTCACCCCAACAAAATATTATTATGTGTGATTTGTAAGTGTGTAAACATAGGACGGATATTGAAGATGATGAGCAAATGCAGGCTAATTTTATGGTATCACCAATTTGGAATGAAACGTGAATGATGTATTTATAATTTTGGAAGATTGGTGGAAAAGAGGTAATTTTTGGAATAAAAAGAATTAAAAAATTAACCAACTTAAACAGAGACTATAACCTTATTTAGGACAGTAGATGTGTCAGCCTAAAACACGTATGTGCCGACACATAGAACTGATGTTACAGTATGTGCCATCCTGAAAGGCTTATGTGCCGACCTGACTTTGGCAGAGGTTATAAGCTTCATTATTGAGTTACATGTGCCGGCCTGAAAAGCGTATATTCCGACACATGTAGTGCATTTTTGTACAGAAAACTATATTTCATGATTGTGGACAATTTTGAAGTGGTTTTTGATGATTCCTAAGACCTCTAATGCAAGGGTGTCACACAAACTCATAGATACTGTCCGACACGCAGAAATACTAAGTTTTCTTATAGTTTTGACATCATGCAAAGCATCTAACGGATAAGTTGCACTCACATACTCCCCTATTTTTATGATGGAAAAACTTGCGACAAGGTATTTCATGTTGATATCAAATGTTCCCCCTGACTTTGTGTTTTCCTTCTTCATCTCGCATATTCTTCTCCCCCTTTGACAACATCATCAAGAAGAAAAGTAAATCATGAGAAATATCATATTCCAATACAAATAGTAATATATCATTCAGATGCTTTTTTGCACAGAAGAGCAACAATCACATATCACCATATATATGTAATGAAGCAAAATTGATAAATAACCAGCATTACAAATCAAGTGACACAAAGTAAAATTAAATAAATAAAGAAATACAAGAGCAAACTCATTAAGTTGCTACAATTACGTCACACATATCAAACATATCATAAAGGAACTTCTGATGTTGCACATGCATGTGCCTAGCATAGCGACAAGAACATGTCACTACTCAATCCAAGATGAGAATGTTATCATAACACGAGACACGCAACAACAATAACAATTTATGCAATTATCAAACTTAAATACAAAAAACAAAATTATCCACATGCTTATACACTTAAGAACAAACTTATACAAATGTGAAAGAGTTAATACATGAAGTCACTATAAGCATATACATTGAGAACACACAATGGTTATCAATAAAAATTTTTGGAAATGAACATTCATGGTTTTCATCATTTGAGAAAATATCAAGCATCTTTAACCAACAAATAACATGCATTAAGAAAAGTTTTACTTTCAAGGAGAAATTGAAACATTACTACCTCACTCTTGATGGGATAAATGTTGCATTCACATGATGTTAAAAACTCAAAATGAACGTTAGAGCAATAGTATAAAGTCCAAGAAAGTAGTTTTAACTCCCCCATGAGACTCATTTCAAAATCTCCTTGCATAAGCTTAGAGAACCCTTTTGTGGTGTCACCAATAATGTTGTTAATTAGATGATCCTTGGAGGTTCTCCACTCCAATGGAAGACCATTATTATCTTGTTGACTTTCATCATCTTCCTTTTCATGGTTGTCATCTTCCTCATTCTTAATGTCCACTGCTTTAGGTTGATCATTCCCTTTTTTGGTTTCATTGAGCATGTCTTCCATAGATGCACCTACACCATCAAAAGAAATACATTTCCCAATATTACTTGGGCATGACTCATCAAAGGTAACATGAATAGTTTTTCGTGCTGACACATACTGAACTAGTTTTGAAGCAAAGTTGAAAAATGAATTTATGTGTCGGCACATAGGACTTATGTGCTCGCCTATACTAAATCAAAATCAAGAGAATTTAAATGACTTCATTTTAGGCCGACCTGACTGCATCATGTGTCAATACATGCTTGCAGGTTTTTAGAGAAACACCAAGAGACACAATTTGATATATTTGGAGACATGTGACTTGACTCATGCAAGACTGAAAAAGACTTATATGTATGTTTTCAACAATATTTGTTAAGGCTATGTATTTGAACAATTTAGAAAAACAAGCATGCATAGATAAGGAATAAAAGGCAAAAACATACATATTTGCATAATTTGATCTAGGTCACTATAAGCATGTAAATTGAAATAATCATAGATTCAATAGAAAATTTTGAAACTAAACACAAGAATAAATAACATCCAGCATGTATTTGAAATACCTTTAAATAAAATAGGATAAAAGACATAACTTACTTTTAGAAAGAAAATGAAACGATACAACCTCACCGTACAAACGGAGTATGCACGAGCATTTCACGAGAAGCTCTAGAACAAGAGCTTTAACAAATGCCAACTGTCATACCCCAAATTTTGACCCCTAGATTCCATTATCATTCTAGGTGTATCAAGCATATTTTATCTAACTCTAACCTCTTTCAAGTTAGTCTTTGTCAAGATGCAGATGAATTAGGGTTTCACACTATTAAAATCAAGAATCTTGTGAATTGATCAATCAAGGTTTTGGATTGATGTTCTACATACCAAGTCTTAAAATCATAAAGAGGTTCATATCTTACCAATAAAAAGTTCTATTTGAGGTTTTTACCAAGAGAATTGAAGCAGTGTTGTGCTAAACCCTGATTAGGGTTTCTAGTTGAAAAAGTCAATTATAGTTTGACTTTTGGTCTAAATGGGTTTCCAAAGCTTGAACCATGGTCCATTATGTTTCTATGACTTATTGAAGTCCCCTCAAGAAGTATGAAAGGTTCAAAAAAACCCAGAACATTGAGGATCGATCCTGAAAATTTCAACTATTCGGTCCGTCTGTCTGGAAAGTCAACTCTTTGACTTTTAGGGTTTTGGCCCCAAATTGAAGTAATCAAGGTTTCCAACATCATGTTATGCCTAAATATTGAGTTTTGTGAATATTTAATCAAGAATTTATGGATAACTTGTGAATCAAGAAATTAGGGTTTATGAAAAACCCTAATTACAAGCTTATTTGGAATGGTCATAACTCTTAAACCACACATCCAAATTGAGTGGTCCAAAGCTGGTTGGAAAGCTCTTGAGAAATCCTACAAAGATTTCTTATAGGGTTAGTGTCCAAAAGTGCATGTATTTTGAGTTATGAGCTCATCAAGTTCTGAAGGATTTCCACACTTAAAAAAAATTCTTGTTTTTTTGACTTGTAAGTCAAGTTTTGCAGCCAACTTCATGAAGATTTTTGACCTAGTTCCATTTGGAATATGAAATTTGGGTAAACATGAACATTGTAAATCATATTTGGGGATTTTTAAAAAGTACAAGAGTATTTTCATAGCCTTTGTGGTTAGGGAGAATCGAAGAGAGCAAGTTAGGGATTTTTCATGTCACAAACCAAGTTCAGCACTTACATTTTGATGCATAAACCACTCAAACCTATTCTAATAACTTGTTTAACTCATTCTATGATGTTTAGGGAATTAACTTATGAGATTATAATGGATTACCATGAGCAAAAACCAGAGATTGGATTATTTTATTTGTTTATTCAAGCAAGTGGATGCAAGTGGCAAGGAGAGAGAATCTTTTTGCATTTTCTGCTACATCTTAGCTACTGCATTAGCTACTCTCTTTCCTTTACTTCATGTAAACTATTTGACGGCTATTGGTGATGTTTAAACACATAGGAAGGTTACTCATGCTCATAAAATAAATCCCAAGTTGGATTTGCTCATTTTGCCTCCAAAAAGAGCAAACTTGGCAAGTTGGCACAATCTGCCCATACCTCTCATTCTCCAAGCTTAACTATAAATAAAACACACTCCTAACATCCAAACTACATCAGAATCAACTAGAAACCAAGTTGAATCTCTCTCATTTCTCTGATCACCATCTTCTTGCAAGTGGTAGAAATTGCTTCCTTGTGAGGAAAAATCTGCCTTGCATAAACTCTACCACAACTCAATGCAACCATCAAACACTTGAAATGACACCTCAAACACATCACATATGATATATTGAAGCTGTCCAAACCCTCACATTCACCAGAAAACCTCACATTCCAAAAGTCAACTCTCATACCTTAAAATTTTAACTTTTCTGCATCTCCATAGACCAGAACCAAACCAGCCATTTTCCAATCATTCTAACACTTCAAACACTCTCCATATAAGTTGTTTGAACTGTCCATGGAATCATAAAAGTTCTATAACACCATTTCCTAGAGTTTCACTTTAAAGCTTTTGGTGTTTTCTTGCACAAGAAGGCATTCTGTCAAGGCAGTGATCTTGGAGGAGTTCTCATCATTTGGACACCTTATTTGGAGCATATTGGAGCTGCTCGGATCATCATCCATCAACTGGTTTTCTTATTTGGTGTATTGACTTGAAAAATCTACAAGAGGTAAGTGTCTCAACTTGCTACTTTTAAGATCATGCTGAATATTGATGCATACTGACTATGAACATGCTAGACATCATTTATAGGTCATGCTTGAACCATTTCTTGCTCATAAGCTTGAGTATTCATGATTGTCCCTTTGGTTTGGCTTGTTAGCTTACTTTATGTGTCATTTCAATATGAAACTTGTTTATTCTGGTTAGACATAGATGATTGGTGTTTGTAAACATCATTTATAGGTTATATGTGATATGTTTGATCATTTGGTTAATGCTGAATTAGTGCATTTCTGTCTGATGCTTTGCTCTTGCACAAGCTTGTTATTTTTGCCATTACATATGCCATCTGTTGAATTAGCTTGTCTATTGATGTATGATGCTTGTAAGCACTCTCTATATGTCTCATATGTTGTGTTTGAATAATTACTTGCTGCTTAGAACATGTACATTGGACTGTCACATTGCTCTTGCATATAACATGCCTTTTTTAATGATGCTATCGAGTTTTTCACATGGTGCATGTCGCTACTGCGAAAATCGGCGCCGGCTGAACAGAAGAGTCGCCATCGTGCGTCATTCATCCCACGGGAGGGAAAGGAAACGCTCAGAGTAAACCTCGCACAACACGGGAAAGGTATGGTCGTCGCAACCAAAACCTGGATTCGGGAGTCGGTTACGCAAGGGGAAGGTATTAGCACCCCTCACGTCCGTCGTACTCGACGGGATCCACGCTTGTTTTCGGGTATGGATTGTTATTCTATCTAAACTATAGGTCAGGGGTTAAAAAAAATAAAATAAGATGAAAATAAAATGACTCGGCAAAGTATCGCACTTTATGCCTACGTATTCTCGCCTGGAACGAGAAATCAGAGTCAACGTAGTTCGCCTACCTACGGGAAAGGAGGGGAAGGTTGCTCGCTAGGATATCGCATCCTATGCCTACGTACTTTCACACGGCATGAAAGATCAGAGCAAACGTAGTTCGGGCCACGTACGACACAAGTCTGTCTTGATTGCTTTTATTCCTTCTGAAAAAGGTTTTCCTGATTAAAAGTCCACGGCGGACAAAATGACTCTTTTGATTTGTTCACATTCTTTTACGGAAGAAGTGTCTTTTATTGTGTTTGAAACCTTTATGTGTTTTTCTGTTTGTTTTGAGAAGGAAAGAGACAGAACCCTAACCTACGGTTGCGAAGGGAAACAAACTAACCTAATGTTATCATGCATGGGTTAAGACCTAGTGTCTATCATGCTCCTCTCTTGCACAGAGAGAAACAGAGATCCTACGGGATAGGCAGAAACAGAAACAGTATCAGATCTATATACAGCAAAACAGTAAAATGCATGGATGCAATAGTACAAGCGAGGCAAGGGAGTCCCACTCAACCTCGAACCTAGAAAACAATAGGCGAAAGTGAACAGGCTTCACTTTCAACCCAACAGGGTAAACAACACACAATACAGTCCAGAAAACCAATCAATACATCAGTAATGAAATACAACAGCAAAAGAAACAGCATCAACAGCTCTGAATCAACATCTGGCTTCAAGTAATCTCCAATCATTTATGGGCTTCAACAAAGCATCAATCTCCATCTTCATGGCCTTCAGGCAAGGGCTTTGATCATCAGTCTCCTATAAGCAATGGCTTTTCTTCAAGTCTCCAATCTTCAGGGATGAACATCAGTCAACAAGAGGAGATAAATGTTAAACAGTAAACTGCCTACCAAGGGTGGCACATTAACTGTTAACATTATGCAGACAGGTTTCTCTCAAAAGTTCTATCTTCCAAATACTTTCACTGATCCTTCCAAAGGAAGGAGGTGGATATTTGAAAGAGACTTTGAATCATGGAGAAAGGATAGAGGCAAACAAAGCCATCTATGTTTGAGAAGCAAGTTTTCTAATCTAGAGCTCTGCCTAGCTCCTAAACCCTAGTCTCCTCATCAGCTGCTAGCAAGAGCCTCCTCTCCAACTCTGGCAGTTGATCTTCAATTTCTGGATCTCCAATGGTCTTCATCTCCTCAAGTCTTCAGCTCTCCCAAGTCCCCAGACAATCCCAATACCCATACAAGCAAGCAATAATCCCCAGAGGGCACACCACACCAGTCAATCAGATATACAGCATATCAATAGCAGTAGGGGAAGCCTGACTTTTTTATAAGGGGATCTAATAACTACCCATAGCCCCTATAGTCCCATAGCTAACATATTCAATCTCTAAGTCCTAAGGGGAAAGAATCAAATCTCCTAAGTTATCACCTAAAAACCCTAATTTGTCCATGTTATTCACACTTACACTAAGCACCTAAATTTAATTTCTAAAAAATGGGAACTAAATTGAATCTACAAGTTCAATGTCTAACCTAAACAACCTAAAAATAATGGATGAAAAATATGAAAGTATCTAATAGAACAAAAAATAACAAGATCATGTATGAAATGGAATTATGTAAAATGTCATTTATTTAGAAAATATGGGAAAAATATCAAATAAAAAATAAAATGCAATTTTTATTTTTTATAATTTTCTTGACATCCTAAAGAAAAATATGCAAAAAGAATGAATTAAAAATAATGATTTTTCAATTTTATATGATTTTTAGAAGATGCATGAAAAATTTAAAGAAAATAAAAGCAAATATAAAGAAATAAGATGGAGGGGGTGAAAATAGCAAACAATCCAGTTCAGCGCATT